>VNJS01017020.1:0-31427 GCA_008042575.1 Drosophila watanabei | reverse complement strand
CTGTCGTTGTCTTGGGTGGCGGTGGGGGCGCAGCGCCCATAGGAGACTCCTCACTCATGCTGACCTGGAGAGAGGCGAAGACCAGACCATTAGTACCCTTGTGCGATGCCAGGATAATTCACGCGCTAGGACACGACCCGTTGCAGGGCTACGCGAGCAAGTCCGAAATTTCGCGATAAAGTCGGAACCAGACTGTTTCGAGCAATTTTGGAAAGTTTTTCAGTTTCAAAATTTTGTAGAACCTTTTCACTTTTCACTTTTCACTTTTCACTTACTAGTTTAAAATTCGGCTAGAAAATGCAGTAATAGTTTTTGTGTTGTTTCCAGTCGGAGCTGTAGCGTTGGAATGATTCGTAGAGCTGACCAGCTGGGCTAGGTAATGAAGTTTCGAGCACTCGGGTTGCTGAGATCGGAAAATGGTCTTGAACTTCAATTTGGTTAGTAAAAAGTAAAACTTAATAATTGTAAATTATACTTATAATGGATGCAGATGGTGCATGCATTGTTATATCCCCAGGGAAGTCGGGTATTCAGCATCTATTACTATAAGCACGCAGAGACCAAGGCGATTTCAAATAGAAGTTATAGTCGCTGAAATGAATTATGTAAGTTCCGGGGCAGTCAGAAAAAAGCACTCTTGAGCAAACCAATTCAAGCAATTTGTCAAAAGAAAGCACAACACAGGAGTCCAAACAACATCCAACATCAGCGGGCCAAATCCAACGTAAATAAAGCACAAAGTGTCGGGACAAACGGACAAACAAACAAATAAACAAACAAACATCCCACACCTGCCACGCCCCCACACTTTCCGCCCGCTTTTAAGCTGCCAAATCCGACAATTAAATTATTGCAAGACAAAACGTGCACCGCAAAATATTCAAAGCGCGCCAAAAACAGGATGTAAACAACAAAAGCAACAGCGGCAGCAACACGACGATGACGGAAAACAGGAAAAACCTCGGAAAACACACACCCACCGAAAACGAAAACATAAACACAAAAAGAGCACCGAAGGAAGGCCAGAACCGAAAACCAAAAATAAAAAACACACACAGATTCATCTTCCGCAACAAACAAAAACTTTTTTGGCAATGGAAAAGCGCAGGGAAAAATAAAGAAAACGGGAAGGGGAAAGCAGGAAGCGACATATTCACGGGGTTCCCCCTGTAGCCCCTCTATCCCTGCCAGATATTCACTATATGGCTCAGGGCAATAATTCGAAATTCGATTACCATAACCAAGTACTCGGAAAACACAAACAGTGATCGCAGGGAGCCACACACACTCACACTCACTCACTCACTCCAAAAAAAGGGGGAAAAGAATGGAAAACTGTGGAAAAGCGATGGGATGAAAAGGGGTGCTAAAGCGACAAACTCGCTGCTGCTGCCCAGGGGCGAAAAAAATACTGAAAATGGCGAAAACGTTCGCTAAAAGGTCGCCACATCAAACGGGCAACGAGAAAATATAAAAAAAAAATAAAGCAAGAAAGAAAGCTAACTTTGGCAAGTTAAAGTTTGGATACTCTTGCAGCTAATACAAGAATAAAAATCAATAACTTTTTTAGTATTTTATCAGGAACCGAAATCATTGTACGTTTTGTTTTAAAAATTCACGTGTTAATGATTACACATTGATTTGTATTTTTTTGCATCATTAATAATGATTAAAATTGAGTTATATTTTATAAATAAAAAATAATCATTATTTTTGGGCTAAAAAAATAAAATCAACAATAATCAACGATTGATGAATATCATAAAAATCCTATTTGTCAAATCATCTCGGAAATGAATAGATTATCCAACCAGGACTCATACGATATTATCCTTGATGTTTTTATTGGATTTTAAGTGGGTAATTTTATTCACCTTAAAAATTTTCTCGGTAATCATTATTTACGGTCCCTGATTTTTATTCTGCTGTTTTTAAGGACAATGTGTGAAAATTCATGATTCATAACGCACTGCCAATGGTAATAAATCTGAGTAGATAGAAATAAGTATATATAATATAGTTATAGTCAAAGTCTTTTTACACATTCGTTTGAGAAAATGGATAAACTGCTTTCATCGATGTTAGCACAGAGTCCGTGTTGATGAGAACAGGCGAGTAGCATTCAAAACATAAACAAACTGAACAAATGAGCAGATATTTACATAATAAATTATATAATATATTATAATATAATTATATATAATAATTATATAATATAATTATATAATAATTAGTCTATAACATAATAATTTAAAAAACTTATAATTAACATAGATCATGTCTAACTTTATGCTTTATTTTGTACAGGTTGTCAGATGGTGATGCAGATACACTCTGCGGTAAAAATAAACAATAAATCGCTCTTCTAATATTTATATTCCTCACTCTGTTGTTACCAGCCATTATAATTAACAATCAACAGGAGCTTAAGGATTTTTCATTAAAACCAACGACAGACTGCAGCATCCATCCTTGCAGGTTTCCCTATTATTATTGCTTATCTCTGCTTACATCGGCGACCTTCTTTTAATTTAGCCGCAATGACCTGCATCGTGTGTATCCTGCATCCTCCACTTCCACTCCTCTATATATATATGGATACATCCTTGCCTCCTGCTTCAGGTCCAATTTGAGCTGCAATCCGTTTCGCTGGCAACTTGGCCAAGTTTCAGTTTCAGTTGCAATTACTTGGCGCACCTGAAGTGGAGGGTCAAAGGTGAGTTTGTCTGTTTGTATTGGCCGCCGTTGTGTTGTTGCGCTGCGGTGACGTTGCTGATTCTATCCACAGCTCCTTCCTATCCCTGATTTCCTAAAGCTGTCCTCGGATTTGCCACCCCTCCTATCGCTTTTCTGTTGACTTTGCGCTTTCTATTTACGCTCCTGCTGTTGTTTGTTGAATTCCAACTGCAATTATGTGAATTTTTACCGTGCACAGCATAAAACATTTTCCCGGTAACTCCGCTCCGGAGGTTCAAGCTGTTGAACCTGCCCCGGCCTGCAGCAGCAGCAGCAGCAGCAGCAGTAGCAGCAGCAGCAGCAGCAGCAGTAGCAGCAGCAGCAGCAGCAGCAGCAGCAGCAGTAGAATCTGCTGCGGGGCCAGCAAGTTCTGGCCAAGCTCAAAGTCAAACAGCGCCGGCAAGGTAAACTGAGCTTGAAAGTCAATAAACGGGGCGGAGAGTTCGAGTTACAGAGGCACAAGGACCTTCTCCTGGAGAGTGTTGAAAAGCGTTTAAAGCGCGGCCTTTCAATACAATTTCCTTTATTTTATTTCCCCGAATAAGCAGGCTTTTGAAGACATCAAATAGAAACGTCAAATCATTTGGATATTTGCTCGAAACTGCTCTGAAAATTTCTGTTGCACGTAACTTTTAGAAGACTTTGTTTAAAATTCATATTTTAGTGTTTTTACGAGATGTTTGGGTATCGAAAAATCATGTCAGATAGCACGAGCGTGCCACAGGTGAGACTCTCATTTTTTTTAAAGATTTTATTAAGAAACCTTTGAAACCCTAAGCAGACGATTATGAACAGTCAGACAGAGCCTGTGAAGAAGCAGGAACAAGAGGTGGAGCCAGAGCCTGAACCAGAACGATTGGTTGCTACCAAAAGATCCCATCGTCCTCGCTTACTGAGGCCTTCGGCTATCCGCCGGATTTGTCGCCTGCCTGCGGAAGGGTGCAAAGCGAAAGCAGAGGCCAAGGTGATGTACTTCAATTCCAAATTCGGTAAATGCAGTCTGTCCGTTTGCCACGAGGACATCTGTCCTTATACCGAAGTTTGTAAGAAGCACCAAAACTTAAAAAAGCCGAAACCGTCGATTGCCATGATGCAGCGCATAAGCCGTATTGTAAGGAAGTCCTTCAGGAACTCGGCAAAGCTCAACAGTCAAATCTCCAAAAAGGCCAAAAAGTCTTCGAAGACTCCTTCTGTACCTATTCCTCGTTCGCCACTATAGTAAACATCCTGCAAAGGTCCTGATTCCTGATTATATCGGAATCAAAAAGCAGCTAAGACTCGGAAGCATAGCGTGTTGTTTATACATTTTTTAGATGAACTAGCGTCGTGCGAATAAAGTTTTAATACATGATTTAGTATGTGTAATTATTTGTGTTTATTTAAAGATCTTATTCATATATATAATGCTTTATCCTTAAGCCTTAATCTCAAGTAAAAATCAAAACTTCACAAGCCTTAAGGAAAACCCTAAGGCTGAAGCCCTCACTAGTTATTTTCACAGATCCTGGTGTCCTTTACCCCCAATCCCTGGCTCTTCCTGGCATTCCATTGGTGTCACGTAGATTTTTCGTTTGCTTTGAGTTTTCAGTTACACGATTTTGTGTTTTTTTTTTTTTGTTTTTTTTTGGGTCGAAGGGACGAAGCAGCGGCAACTAAGCAATCACCAAATAAAAAGCCATCGGACAGTTGCTGAGCTCAGTTTCAATTTTCACTTAAAACAAAGTTGGCAAAGGCGAACGGGGGCAGGACGAGGTGCAGGAGAATAAAAACTGGCTGAACTGCATCTAGCATCTAGCAACTCGCGTCTCGTATCCGCATCCGCATCCACATCGACATCCGCATCGACATCGGCATCCACATCCCAAGAATCTGGGGGTCGTTGGGGCGTTAACAAAGCGCGCGAGCCGGCTGCCAAATTGTTTTTGCAGCTACACTTGGAGAAATATTTTCAAATTTTATATTCAATTTATTATTTATTATTATTATTTATGTATAGGTAATTAATTTACAAGTCGTTGAACTTGTGCAACTTATTGCAAGGCTAAAAAGGTAATCAAATTAACATGGGAACATAACAGCAATAGTATTTAATATTTTATTCGAAATTATATGTACAAAAAATAAAATATATTTTTGCTAGGTAATTTTTTCTTTGATCTATAAGATATGTTATTATTATAATTTATTTATAACATGTTTTGTGTATAATATTAATTTATCTAATTTAATGAGTTGGTTTTCTTTGGCTTATTTAGGTCTTATAATATGAAGGATTAACACGATTTGCTAATAAATAACGCTTAAAAAACACCATAACAAATAATAATAATAAATAATAAAAACATTAAAGTAAACTTATGAAATTCCTAAGATTAAAACACTTTTTAAATGTAGCAAATTTATAGTTTTTTTTTACAGAAACATACAGCCTTTAAAAATAAAATATATATATATACAGCTTAAATTAAATTAAAATTTAAATATTTAAAATTATTATTAATAAATATTTAAAGTATTTAAAATTTAATAAAACATTAATTTCCCTTTCAAAATGATTTCTTTACATAAATAAAAGCTACATTTAGCAAACTGACATATATTAAGAAAATATTTCTCCTTTTCTTATAATTCCTTTACTTTAATATCAAAACAAACGAATTTAATTAAAAACAATGTTCCAGACTTGATCGCGGCTTTTCTCAGTGCATCTGTTGTTGGGTTTTGTAATCAGAGCAAAGTAGACGCAGACACATGACGGAAGAACCACCGCTCCTGGCCCCTTCTTCGGCTTACGTGATTTCAGGCTGCCAAATCACGGATCGGGTTGAGAGAAAATTGTAGAAAAAAAAAGGAAAATAAAATAGAAAAAAAACCAAGGAAATAAGGAAAGGCGAACAAAAAACAACAAAAATTATGCTGTCGGGCTAGCCAAATATTTCTATATGTGCGCCCGCTGCCATGATGAACCAGAATCGGCAAAGGATAAAGTAAACTATGGCCAGGATTTACAGAGAGATACGAGAGAGGGGAAAGGCTAAAAAGTTTGTGTGGCTCACGTGACATTTGTTTTTGGCAAGTGGCAAGTCCTTTCCCCCATTGTCGTCAAATCAGCGAACGTACCTGCAATGGAAAATCAGAGGAGTGGTTCGCCATTAGTAGGATTCGGATTTGGATTCGGGTTATTTCTTAGCTTTAAGCTGACTTTGGTTATGCTCGTGAGCTATTTTACATAATAAAAACCTTTGAAGATATTATAGAAATATTTTAAAACTAAAACACTGGCACTAATTCTGTCTGGAACAAGCAATTAAACAACAAATAGTTAGAAATTATACCTTTACTGTCTTAAATTTAAATATCACATTATATAATTCCCCATCCATTCGATACACTTGTAGCTTGATAAATAGCCTACACATTTGCAATTTCACACAAGCCTTAAATAGTTATATATAAGTAAAAAATGGCGTTTTGATACTCTATGTTTTTATTTGCATAAAATGAAATTCATTGTGCTGCAGGTGCATTATTAGTTGGACCCGCAGGAGCATTTTGTGGGTTAATTGACAATGCATCAGGATGCTCAGTCGGGCCTGCATCGGGGTTTAGTTCTTCCGTAGTTACGGGGGGCAGGGTGAAAGGTATGCGCGATGTTGTTTTTATCTTAAAGCCAATGGCTTTGATAATCGGTCCCGCTACTTGAGCTCCATGGTATGGGACTCGGACGCAGTACCATTTATACCAAGCATAGCCGGAGGGACACTCAGTTGTGGACACCATCGGTGACAAAACCAATAAAATAATGAAAAAGACAAGCGAGTGCTGCATTTTCCTTCAGGTTTCAACGAGCAACTGAAGGTAATAGCCAGGTGTGCCGCAGTCGTTGGAGGTGTGACAAATCCTTGCTAATTTAGCAATTATAAATGCCATTATAAAGGTAAAGGTAGGTAAAATACAGAATGTTGGGGTGGTGGGAAAGGTTATCAGCACTGAGAAAAATCTAAATTCAAAAGGAATCTTCAAGGAAGCATTAACTGTTGATTTTAATTATTAAATTATATTTTATATTATTTATAGATTGATTTATTTAGAGATGCTCAGCTACAGATGCACAAAGGATACACATACCACACATACTGAGCCTGTTCACACTGCTCTCATAAATGCCAGGATGCGTGTGTGTGTGCTTCAAAAAGGATAGGCTGGGCTGGTAGAACGGGAGGATGGGCGTGGCACTTTCCCAGGTTAAGTTTGGTTAGCTGATTGTGCCGGCATTCCATCATTGCCTTTGCCGCTTCCCGTGTGCCGCTTTTAATGAGTGAAATGAAGTAGGATACTTGAATGCGGCAGCCGAGGGGCGCCACAAAATTATTTCCCTAATCATAGAACCTGCAGAATTGAGAGGCTTACATCTGCCTCTAACTGAATGATTTCTAGCTCTATTATGTTTGGTTTAAACCAACTTGAACTAAATATATTCTACTAAATGTATAAATAATATTATTACAGCAAAACATCTGGGTTTTTGTGTGCCTTTTAATATTCCGGAAACATCTTCTAATTTTAAGTAAACTAAGTTCAGTATTGCTGCCTTTGTCTTGTAATATTAATCCTAATTCCTCTTTTTCCATGACTTTTCCTTCCACCCCAGGACAGGCAATTTAGCGTTTGCCATTTGTCACTTTAGTGAGTTTCCCAACCGGACATCATGGCGTATGCGCAATTTCTGTCAAGCAGCAAGGGAAATCAATTCTTAAACAGGCAAAATTAGCCCAAAAAATTAAAAATTTTTAAGAATTTTGAATCTTAAAAAAATGGTTAAGCCAGAAATATACCATTGCTAAATTTAAAGGATTATTCTTTACTTATATACTTAATTGATATGTTTTAAGCCATAAAATTAGATACAAATTAAAAAAAAAATCACATATTCAAATTCGACGTTAAGTTGTTAAAACTTTCCACAAACAAAGATGGAGAGCGAGAAAGAAATGTTGCAGGTGGCAAATGTCAAAGCAGTGGACTCTAGCAGCTGAGGGACAGCAGTCTCGTCCTGCTCCTGCTCCTGCTCCTTTTTTTTGTTGTAGTATTTTTTGTCCTGTGCTCCGTTTGTTCGTTTGTGCCATTGTCGTTTGCGAACTGTCACACGGAAGAGAGTGCACTAAAAGTGTCGCCTTACGGCAACTGACTTGGAAAGATAATCACGAGGGGTGTGCAGCTTTTGATAAAGGTTTATCTCGGCCCGACGCTGCAGCTTACCTTTTTGGCCGGGCAACAGTTTCGGCTGACTGGCTAAGTTGGCTTCAGGTTGCCACCGCCTTGACTGACTTGACTTTCATCATCATCGTCGTTTGCCATGGCAAAAGGGAGAAAGGTTTAAGAGCAGGAAAAAAAAATAGGAGAAGTATCTCGGTATCGTGATGTCGCGACAACTTTCGTTTTTTTCCATCCCCCTCTCTGCTCTGCTCGTCTTGTTTAGCATTTAATTATTTGAAAAATGCGCCATGGCATCTTGAATTACCGAGAGCTGACAGGCAGGAAGGAAATCGAATTGGATCGAATGTGAATAATCACTGTAAAAAATTGAGGTTTACAGGGAAAGTAGTTGAAATAGTTTAGTATTTTAGATACTCGTAACATTAATTTTTAGCATTTGAGATACTCGTAATATTGTGCTACAACATCCAACAGTTTGGCAAACATTAAATGCGTCAAAATGCTGTGGTTCTGGTTGCCAAATGACATGATTTCTCAGTTCTGATTCGGTTGCCATTCTGCCGCCTGTCTTTTTGGTCAGAATTTCCACATCTCCGCATCAACTTCAACTCAAGAACTGAATGAAACTTTTGCTTATCTGCGTCACAGCCACAAAACCGAATACCGACTCCAGCCAACCACATCCCTATCCCTCTTCCACCTACGTGCACTGAAGAAAAATTAGTATTCCGTCTGGAAATTTACTTGTCATTTGAATTTAATATAATTCTCAAAAGTTTATTGCAAATTTTTCTTGAATATATGTCACATAAATGGGATTATTATTAGCGAGATCTCAATAAATATTTATTTTGCCGCTGAAAAGTATGCAATAGTTTTTACAACATACGTGAAGGTTCTTCTATGGTTGGGTTTCTCACATTAACCATTTAAATATTCCCACAAATAAGATTATTATAAGCGAAATCTCAATAATTTTTTTTTTTGATGCTGAAAAGTATGCACTATTTTTTACAACACAAGTAAAGGGTATTGTATAGTTGGGTGTTCTTAACAAAAGTTTTCGATTTTAATTGAACAAATAAAACAAAATATAAAAAATTAAACACAGCCAAAAAATACTGAATAAATAAAAAAATACTTGTTATAAGAGCTTGAAACTTTCCTAAAAATAAAACAAATGTCTGTTATATCGGCACTACATTTTTGAATCTTTTCAATTCTTAAGAAATATTTAAAAACAAATTCTTGCTAAGTGTACACTCTCCAACATCTTGAGGCAAATTTTGCTCTTGCTGCTGCTGTGCTGTTTCTTTCATTTCTGTTTTTTTTTTTCATTTTTTGACTGCGTTTTCCTTGGATGCATCAGCTTGTCTGGTCCTTGGATGGCTGGGTCTCCTTCGTGGCCCTGTTATTTCTACACATGCTCGCCCAGGACACGCTCTTTGTTGCTGTTTTGCTGCCGCCGCTGCTGCTGTTGCTGCTGCTGCTGCTGCTGTTTGTGCGTGTTTCATTTTATTTGTTGGCACAAAATTGGGTTTTAGTGGATTTTGTGGCAAATGATTTTTGCTGGCTGCCGTTACGCTTGCATAAACTTTAATTTAATTTTTGCCAAACGCAGGGCACACAAGTTCCCTGAGCAGCGGAACAAAAAGCGGACACAAAATAAATAAAATGTATGTAATTCAGGAGCAGAAACTATCGTTTTTTTCTTGAATTTAATATGAAAGTTTTGAAAAATTAATTATTACATAGTTTTTTTTTAATGTTTATAGTTTGTATTTTACTGTATTTTAATAATTAATTTAACTTATTATTTAATATCTTTTGAATAATGTTGTAAAAACAATTCTCACAATTTTAACCTGTTAATAAATATTAATTTGGACTTAAAATAAACACCGATAAACTCCAGATTCGTATGATTTAATTCCCAACCGATTAAAGTCCCCAAATGAAAACTTTTACTTGATCTGTAAAGTTTTCATTTGAGTTTTCGGCACTTCTCCAATGATTTTCCCAATCGCCTTCAATCAACATTCACCATGTGCTTGCGTTTATTGAATTGCATATTTTGTGGGGAAGCCACAGGACACGCTTCCATCAATTCAAATGTGTCTGCCAGCATCTGTCTATATAAATATATATACATACATATACATATATATATACTCTCTTTTTGGGATATGGTAAAAGTTTTTAAAGAAATGCACAAAAGTGCAATTGAGTTGAAAGACGTGCCAAAGGGCGTGCACAAGCTAGAAAAGCCATAAAAATGGCAGCTAAACGCTTCGAAGGAGCAGCAGCAGGAGTAGGAACGAATGATCCTGTGCTCAGGTGAAAAATTATAGCGTAAAATTCATATTTGATGACTTTTTGATTGCCAAACCGAAAACGGTTGCTGCCACGCCCCCTTCCCCGGCCTGGCTCCCTGATGTCACCGAAAACACGCCTCCAGAAGCAATCCGCACCGCAATCCTCAACCTGAGGATTCTGCCTTTGGCTCCTACGAATTCGCACACAGCCACATAATGCTGGGGGAAAAGTGCTTTCAATGGCGTCATTGTCAAGCGTTCTTGCCACTGCCACCACCAACGCAATCATCATCGTCCTCGTCCTCGTCGTTATCATCAAACATATATCCACCTCCACCTGAACGGTAACTGCACTGCACTTGCCGCACATGTCCTCAATGTACACTATAGCCAGTAGTATATACTGCCTGATCCAAAGCAATGCCAAATCCCAGGGATTAAGCTTCTGCTGGCTGTGAACTGGGTGCCCGGATGGTTAGATGGATGGCTGCAGAGGGTGTGCTCCGGATTTTTCCTTTCATTTTTCCATATTTCGAGTCGTTTGTCATCCTCGAGTCAGTCCTCATGATGCTGCCGATGATGATGATGATGATGACGAGGACGAGGACGAGAACGATGTGCTCGAGTCCCGATTGAAGGCAGGGCCAAGACTTGTCATCAATGGGGGCTAAGAGGACTGCGGTTCCAGCTCTCAATATGAATTTTGCAGTTGCAAGGACTCGATTAATGATGCCCAGCTTGGTGGTCACTTCAAAATAAATTTGTCACAGAGTTTTCTATGGGATAGAAGTAGAGGTGGAAGCCTAGTTTTCTTATTTGCCTATTAAGGATTAAAGTAGAAGGATGGTCCTTAATATTTTCTTTATAAATTTTTATGTAATAATTACATTTAATTATAATAAATTAGGATACTTTGTGCATTAAGCATTTAAACATCTTCAGCCATCTTCCTTGCTTAATGTTAATTCAATCTAATTTTTTAATTTAAATAATTTCCAAATATTTGTTCCTTATTCAAACCTCCTTTTTTATTTAACAAATAATTCTCATCTAAATATTTCAATAACGTTAAATCAAACCCATGTAAGGAAATCATGAAAAAAAATCAAACGTTACTTTGCAACCTTTTTAAATCCCTGAAAACCCATTAATCGCCCGACTCCTTTCTGTGTCAGTCAGCTAATTTCAATTAATGTAAAGGCACCAGGATGAGCCCTGAGCGAGGTCCTTTCATTGCTAACGGCTAAATGGTGTTGATGTGACGGGCCACGAATGCTGATGACACTAATGCTCGCTCGAACACAGACACACGCGAACTCTGACCCATGCACAGGCAGGATTCAGGGCACAGGACACGGGTCGAGAAGGGACTCAGGACTCAGGACGTCAATGTGTTAATGACTCGATGGCATTGCATAAAACGGCTACGCTAATTTGCATTGTTGTGCGAGTGGGGGGGGCGGGCAAGTGTGTGTGAAATGGCCGCTGTCAGCGATGTCCTTGCTCTCGTGTGTAATGATTTGTGCCAGTTTTTTTTCTGCTCAACCCAAAATCCCTGGCAACCTCGGCTTATGTCATACAATTAATAAAAGTTTTCACGCCCGCAAAAAACGGAACAAAAAAAAAAAGGGGGAACGGGAAAATAATGAGCACGGCTGCCAACATTTTGTCACACGTTGACCTTAATTACATGGCTGTTCAACGAAAAGTCCTTAAACAGAGGCCTGGCTTCAAATTAAAGGAACACCAATGGGTGCAATGGGTTTATAAGTCTTAAATTAAAATTGATTAAGTTATTTGGGTTGAAAGTAAAAACAGAAAAAAATGTATTTTTAAACATTTTAAGGATTTATGTTATGTACATTTTTATTCAGTTCCTCTGATCTTATTTAAGCACCTATAAAAAATCTCCCAAGGCAGCTCTTATAATCCTTCCAGAAGTCATTTATTAATCAATCCTATTTGCTTTCCGTATTAATGTTTCACCTCAAACCAAATGCATTTATGAGGAAAGTGGCAACTAGTCTGACTGGCGGCAGATCCAAATCCGAAACGAACTCCTACTCGGAACTGTGACGACAATTCCAGCGATTTTTATATGCCATTTGCCGATTTTACAACTTTGCTGGCGCCTGGCTTATGCCGAACCCAAACCAACTGTGGCGCTCAGTTCTTATGGCCAAGTTTGTTGTCAGTTGCCAGTTGCCAGTTGGCAGTGACTGTTGTTTTTGGCATTGGCGCCACAATGGTGGGGCTGGAATCCAGCAGAAAAGGATTCCACAGCCAGTGGGCTGTTTGTACCAGAACCAGTTTTTTTTTTTTTTTTGCCGGGGACATCGCGTGTTTGGGCCATTTTCCGTTTTCATGGCATTCGTCGCCAAAATGGCGTTGCGTGCTGCCGCTAAATGTATGTAAGGAAAATTGCTCAGAATGAGAACAAATATAAAGATGAAAGCTGTAGGAATATCCTGTAGGAAAAATTGGGTCTGTATTATATATTCCAAGAATTAACTAGTTATATTTTCTTGACATTTTTAAAAAAGAAGTGAGAAAGTTAATCAAAGAACTGATATTTTCTTAAAGTAAAGTAATTACAGATTGAAAATCCCTTAGGTGACCCAGGGTTTTTGTTGTTAAGAAAATTGCAAGATGGTTTGGGGTCACCAGGATCTTCCAGCGAGTCTTAGCAGCAAATATCAAAATTTGTATGCGTCACAATCCTTGGAGGCGCAGTCGCAATAACAATCACTGCGAAAATGGTGAATCAACTCATTGCTCAAGGAGAACCTAAAACTCATAAAAAGATTTATGGCGCTTTCAAGGCGAACCCCCCAAAAATTTATTCACAATGAGAGAAAAAGGAAACTACGGAGCTGGAGCCGGAAAACTGCGTGCGAAAAGTGCTGTGTGTTTGCGGGGAAATGCGAGCCAGGGAAGGCAATAAAATATATGAACAAACTCACATTAGGGAGGTAAAGTTCATAAGGAGAATCACCGAAAAAAAGTTATCTCTGCGAAATGTCAACATGATGATATATAAATCTAGATGTCAATGTTATTTTATTGCCTGGGAAAAGGTGTGAGTGAGAAAGTATTTTTCTGGCCTAAAAGTTGATTGGTTTTCCTATTAACATTATTTAGTTACGAATTAATCAGGCAAGAATAAGAATCATTGATAACTAAAGTTTGCCTCAAAGCAATCAATTTAAAGATTTAATAATGAAAGATTTATTTTTAAATTTATAATATAAAATATAAAATTTATAAAAACAATATATTTTATATCAAAATTTTCTTAAATAAAAAATATCTATAACTGCCTGGATGCAATACCATCGCCTTGCCCCTCATTTCCTTTTCCATTCGGGCTTTGTTTTAATGCATTTTCCAGGCCGAAAACTTTTGGGGCGTGGGCATAAAGTTTTCCCCCAATTTCGTTGTGCAATTGGAAACTTTGTGCAACAATAAAATCGCCAGAAAATAATATGAAAAAAAAGAAGGAAAAAAACCTACCAAAGAGCAGAGGAGCAAAGCAATGGCAGCAGGCTAACAATGCAGGCAGTGTAAAAAATGGGCAAAAATAAAACGAATTGCTAGACGCCTGGTAGAGCCCACTTAAGCGCAGGGAAAAGGGGTGAAAAATTATATATATACATATATATATATATATATATATATATATTTGTTTATATAGAAAGGCAGACGCCGCATTTAAATAGTCGACATCCGCGGCGTCTTCCGGAACGGTGAATTATGACGACCATTTGAAATATCACTTATTGCTCCAGTCATATTAATTTTTGACAATCAAATTGTATTTTTAATAAAAATATATATATATTTATGGATCATAATATTCAAAGAATAAGTATGTTAATAGTGAAAGAATATACAGAAGTAAGTGGAGTACTCAATTGGATTAATAAATTAATAATATATCCAATAAATTATCTGTTTAGTAATAATCATCAACTATAAAACTACTAACTTAAAGAATAATTTAAGCTTTAAAAGACATTGATCAATATTTACATCTGTGCCCGGCCATAAGGATATTAGATAAATTGCTCATACGCCACATTGCACTCTAAATATAATTTAAGAAAATATTCTTATTAGGCATACACCATACAAATTTCTTGTTTCAATCCTTTTTTCTTTCCAATTTGAATTTTTTTCCGATCTTAGTAAGCCATGTTTTGGAAACTTCATAACCTGGCCCAGTCGATCAGGTCTACAAATCATTCGAAAGCTTCAGCTCCTACTGGAAACAACACAAAAAGTATTCTAAAATATTCTAGCCGAATTTTAAACTAGTAAGTGAAATTTTCTGTAAAGTGTGACCAATAAACTTGCCAAAATTGATCAAAAAAGTCAGGAAAAAGCCGTGGTACCGAAATCGTTGCTAAATTTTCTAACTTGGACAGAGTTGCTCACACAGCCAACCAAAGATACTTTCGTTTCTGGGCGTTTGTGTGCAGCTCTGTGTCCCAGCTTGTGAATTTTATCCTTATCCTCGAGGCACACAGGGTTACTAATCGCGTTCGTCCTTCCCCCAGCTGATTCTCAGCATGAGTGAAGAGTCGCCTATGGGCGCTGCGCCCCCACCGCCACCCAAGACAACGACAGCATCTGGAGCCGCCATGATCGAAGTCAGTCCGTGGTTGACCGCGGCCGTGGTGGCCGCCTATGCCACCAAGGCCCTGTGGGTCAAGTTGCGCCACGTGGCATCTGCCGCTCGGAAGCAGAAGCTACTGAAGAACGAACCATCACTGAAGCTGGAGGAGAATGAAAATGAAAATGAGAACGAAAACGAATCGGCTGAAGAGACAAAGTCGGAATACGAGTGCGATGCTGGGCACGAAGAAGCTCCAGACATTGGGCAGGACGAGATGCTGAAGCACTTCGAATCTGACACCGGACCCGTAACCCGATCCATCGAATTGTAGCCATCGTTAACTTTCCAATTCAAATGATGAAGACACTGAACCAGACCTGACATACTTTTGATTGTTGTACAACGTTTTGCGAATTCTTTAGGGGAAGAAAGCCTGTCAACCATTTCAAGAGCAACCAATGGCCAAAATGGAGGCACCTTCAAATTGTTAGTTTAAAACGCTCCAAATTCATGACATTTCGGTTTTGTAATTCATTGCTGCTACTCTAACAAGCTGTAAATACATCTTTAAATTTTTATTCTGGCACAAACTGGGAATTTTATTTTTTAATTGAGGAAAGTAGCTGTCAAAGCATTCTTTGTGATTTGACATTTTCGTTACGGCTTCAAAAAAAAAAAATTAAAATAATAATAAAATAGAAACTTTAAAAAATATATCTCTTGTTTTGAACTTGGTTGTCTGAGGGAACAAAGGGGACAAGTCCTGTCAACACATTAAGAACCTTTTTATTTTCTTGAATATAAATGTAAATTACTTTTTTAATTAGTCTAGTGTTACCTTGTTTTGGCAACTCAATCAAATTAGTGTATAAAATCTGTTTAAAAGCCACTAAAACCGGCGGAAATTATGCTCTGCTTTGGTTCGTTTTACTAAAAGTGCCTGTGCAATCGTCTTAAACAATTTCTTCAATTTCGCATTAGTTAATTATCAATAAAAATGTGCCAGCTTGCTGCCTCTGTGAGCATTGTAATTGTTGCAGTTGCATTTGCGGCTCGATGTGGCTGATGTTTGACTGCAACTCCGCGATGATTTCGTAACATTTTCGCCGCAGAAACGTGCTCTAAATAAAGTAAAATGTATCGGCGTCGGGCAACTCTAAACAGCAACAACATTCGTTATATATTACATTTTTTCATCAGCTTCTTGTGGCTGCTTTTTGTTGGGTTTACATTTTTTTCTTTTGCTTTGCTTTGCTTTGCTAAAACACACACTCTTTTTACATTCGCGCGATTTCCTTGACGGCTTTTCCTCAAATGAATTTTGTTTTTGCTTCTCCAGTCTGAGTTGAATTCAATATTTTTATCTTGGGTTTCTTTTCACATAATAAACGCGCTTTTGGCATCATTTGGAGGAGGCGAAGTGGCGGAGTCGAGGGGCTCGGGTCGATAATTATGATGTTGCCTTGTTGTTGTGGTTATCGTCATCGCCTGCCACGATAATGTGCCGTTTGCCCCGCCAATCTCGGCCAGCCCCCCTCGCTTCTGGCCCAGACTCGGCGCTTTCATGTAATATTTGCTCACAATTATTGCGAGACGACGCAGCCACATAGTGGTTAATGCTTTAGTTGCTGTTGTTGCACCGCCAGTTGCGGTTGCATGTTGCAATAACAATTTCGCTTTCGCTTTCCAGTAAGGTAAGTCTTTCGCTACCCATTAAGCCATTACTCAGAGCGGGTATACTTGTTGAATGGAGAGTATAATATACCCTATGCTTTTAAGGTTTTAAGGTTTTATAATTACTAAATTATTTTATAATATAAATAAGCTTAATTTGAACTAACGTTTATCTAGTAAGCTGAACAAAAGTATGCAATGATTCCTATAGATTTTTATTAAAATAAATAATAGTAAATAATATTAAATATTGTATTAATAGAGAGTGAATATATAAGAACAAAAGCAAATTAACTTATGTATTGGGTTTAGAATATAAAATATATGCAATATTAATTAGAAAACCAAAAACCGTTTAAAGTTATGCAATTATTCATAGATTATTATGGCTGGTGTCATCTTTTAATAAATTTAAATAATAATAATAATAATAATAATAATAATAATAATAATAATAATAATAATAATAATAATAATAATAATAATAATAAATAATAAAAAATAATAATAATATAAATTTTAGAGAGAGTATTTAGAGGGAAAAAGCAAACTTACAGAATAATTTAAGAATAATAGAAACACGCAAGCCGCCCAAAATTATGCAATGATTCCTAGCATATTCTGGTTTAAGTTTTTCTCTTTGTAAATATAAAAATTAAAACTTAATAAATAATAAAAAAAAAGAATATTAATGTACAAATGTACAATATATTTAATTGTATAATATAAATAAGTTTACTTAAAAAAATTATCAATATTAGCCAGAGATCCTATATAAGGATTTATATTTTAAAATCCTGCAATTCTATGACCGAGACCTATCTTTTGTTATAAATTAATCACATCGTTAACCCTTTCAATGGGCATCAGATGCGTCGACTACTCCCCATCGATTCTGATATGGATCGCTTTTAATTGTGACTCATTTGCCGAGGGGCGCGACATGAAAGTCAATGCGCCAGCGGATGCAACATGCGAGTGGGCAGGGAAAACAGCGGAATATTGCCGGGACATGGCTGGGATGAGAGGGGAGGGGAATGGGTATCGGTAGCGTTAGACCTGCACCGATTAGAGCTGGATCGAAAGAGTTGTTGTGTGCGACACTCATATAACCCATTGCCGGTTTCCGCAACTGCCTTGCCGCCATTTACCAGCATTCTATGGCTTCATTTCGAGCGCTCACATTTTATGATCATCGATAACTGAGCTCCCTGGACCATTCCGCCAAGTGTTAAAGTCAAGCAAATGGTAAAAGTGTGAAGTACTTAATTTACCTCAATGTCTTAATTAAACATTGTTTTAATGGATAGCCAATTATTTATACATAAAAAAAGGTTTAGGTTCATACTTTGGTTAGATATATCTTTACGTACCTTTTCCTAATTAAACTCTTTACCGAAATCCTGCTCATAACATTATATTTTCTCCATTTTAATAATTAAATAAAACAGTTTTATTGAAGTGCAGTGGCTGCTGCATATTTCCCTCCATTCAAATCCATTACGCAGTAAAGTTTTTCATTCAAAGTTTTAATAACACGGAAATGCACAGAAAGAGAGATGCCCAAAAAAGAAAAAAAAAATACCCCAAAAACCACCCACTTCACGCACCAAAAAAAAAATTAAAGTCCTAAAGAAAAACAAATGAGCAAAGGATTAAAAAAGTTTCCTGCCTTCCGCCTTTGCCTTTTATTAATTTTTTTTGTTCTTTTTTCGTACCCCGAGTTGCTGTCTGAATTCAATTTAAATTTAATTACTTCAAATGGGAACTTTTGACACATATTCGGGTGGCGGCGGGGGGCGGCGAGGTTGCCCGGAGTTAATGAGAAGGGCAAAGTCAAGTAAGTCGACTTATTTGTCTGGCAGTCATTTAGCCGTTTCCCTGATTTAATTGTAAAGTCTGCTCGCGGCTGAAATCGCAGCCATCTTTGGCTAATCAGATCAACGTTATTAGCTGGGCCAGCAAAACAATTGCAATCCTTTTTCCCCTTTCACCCCCCGTGGAACTAGAAGCCATTCTCATTACAATTTGTCCTTCCATTGATGTTTGGCCTGCCTCAGAGCTGTTCTTGTCTGATATTAATCCGATTGTCTCCGACATAATCTTCCCAGTTGTGTGAGTGTTTGCATATGTCTATGAATTGTTTATAATGCCATTGTAGGCAAATTTCTAGATGAACTTGTGTTATGTCAGCTTTGATATAAGGAGAGGAAATAGTTTTGTCTTTGTTGACTTAAAGGGGGATTAATTATCTATGGCTATGAGGGAATAAATAGCTAAAGATAATAATAATAATTTATATTACCAGTTTTTATTATACTTTACAACCTACTATTAATTATATGATTTTCTGTAAGTTTTGGACAGCATCTTAAAGACCGAATTAGAAGCTGAACTCGAGGCACCTCAGACATTCTTCGGGTGGCGTGAAAATGCCAAGAAAGTGACTTTCTGCCGCCACCCTGAAGAGCGAAAAAGGACGACCAGGAAGCAAGATGGCAAGGATGGAAGAGGGAATCTTTGGGGCGGGCCAAAAAGTAACATGTTGGCATCGTCTAGAAACTTACAAACATGACATTAAATGTTGCCCGTTTGCAGACACAAAAGCAGGTGAAAGCTGGATGGCAGGAGCACTGCTGCAGGATGCTGGGAAAAGTTTTTCGGTGGCGCAGCTGAGGAGAGATTTCCACGTCGCGGCGACATTGCGTATACGCCACCGTTGCCATTTAAATGCCAGCAAACCAGCGGCAAAACTTCTGCACTCACCTATGGGAATTTCATTTGTTGTTCATTTTTAAGCAGTTCGCGATTTGAATTTTGCATCGTTTTCAGGACCTCCTTCATTGTCTTTTTTTCTCTGCAAGCAAAGGCTCAGGCAGAGTCACAGGCGGGACAAAGAAGGCCGCAGTAAATTTACACAATGAAATCTTAAGAGGTCCCCGGGGAAAAACTTTCAGGGAAAAACTTTCACACACAGAGAGAGGGAGGTGGCTTATACCTGAAATATATAAGAACTACTTGGACCTGCACTCACGAACAATAGTACCTGGCATATGTTATTCGAGGGGAGAATATGCCCCACCGTTTGACCGGAAGTTAAGCAAAGTTCAAATTACACATGAAGGATTTTGGGGGGTTTGTAGGATGTTACAAATATATATATATATGGTGGCTGGTACTGTTATTCATTCGCCTTTGCAAATAAATGAACCGGATACTGAAACAAACAAATTCAATTGAATCACTCTCCTGGGCATAACAATTGAATGTGCCAGTCGGGCGGAGGCAGGGCGGGGGCAGAGCTTTCCACCATCGCCAACGCCATCACGTCGATGCGAAAAAGAAAATCTAATGAAAATGTTCAATTTGCTGCAAACAAACGCAGGAAAATCTAAACAACAAATAAAGGAAGCAACTAAAACGAGCTAAAGAGAGAGAGTGAGGGATATGTACGGAGGTTGAAAATCTTTTTCCACAAAACAACACTCATTGTTTGTTGTTGCTATTTGTTTAGTAGTTTGTTGCACTTGGCTGATTGAAACTTGCCTTTTATTTTCCCCCCACTTATCCCTTTTTCAAGGACAAACAGCAGGAAGCAATTGTTTGGCAAATGGAATTGCCATGTGAACTTAAAATTAAGACTGATCTGGAGATTAAGTGTTTAACTAGCCCACTAAACAATTTTAGGGGTTTCTTATTGCCCAAAGAGTTGGGTGTTGAAGTGGATTAAGCTATTTAGATTGAGAATGTTGGGTTTTTTCTTTAGTTTTAGCAACTGTTAAGGAACCTTGTATTAAAGAAATAGATTCATAAGTAATTAACTTCTTTGTCTGCTATGTTCAGATAAAAATTACAAAAGTAAAGTAAAGCAAATAAAATTGTGAAAAAAAATTAAATAATATAATAATTTTAAACATAAATAGCAAGATTACAAAGATTTATTTTCTCTAAATAAAAAGTACAAGATCCCCAAAATTTATTTTCTGTAAATAAAAACTAGTAAAATCTCCTAGATTTATCTGTTGTAACTATAAAGATTACTTTCTCAACAACATTATATTAAAGCCAGATTTACATTAAGCTTAAAGCACGTAAAATCACAAGCAAAAGATGTAAAATGATCAAACATTAAACTTAAACTTAATTCCCCAAAATGATAATATTCGTTATGCAAAACTATCCATTTATCTTTCACTTTTCAGCTGCTTTTGCCTTACAAATTTATTAGCTATTCAAGTATTTTATGGGCGTAACCTATGACCCCTTCCCCCAACCATCACCTCAGCTTTTGTTTCTAACGATGTTTGTGCACTTTGTTTACGCGTTTCTTGGCACTTTGGTCTTTGACTTGGCGACTTGGTCTCTTCTGTTGACTGTTTGGGTCGTTAAAAGTTTTACGTCTTACGGTCACTTGGTCTATTAGGTGTGCCTGCCCCACAAAAGGTAAAAGGAACGAAAGAGTATTAATATTGAAACGTGGAAAATGTGCATTCGCTGAGCTTAATTGATGGCCGCCATTAAAAAATGCACGACAAACGAGCGGCGAGAAACTCGCTCACTGTTTTTTTGGCCATATATCAAGCGACCCACAACTGCAAATGAACTGCAATTATCAAGGAGCAGCCGCAAACCACTGCAGAAAATACAAAAAAAAAAAAAAAATACAAACAAAATATAGTAACAACAACAACAAAAAGAGTAAAAACAACAGATGCAAACAAGTGAAAAACAGTTTTTCCAGCTTTTGCTGGCTTTCGTTGTGTTTACGTTTTGGCCGCAATGCAAATTATCATTAAATAAATTACTCATAATTATCGCCGCCGTTGACTAGTCTTGCTTTTCCTTCATTTTTCACATTTTTCGGTGCAAATTCGCGCTGGCCATTTGTCTAACCCGAGTCAAAATTTTTGACTAATTTCGATTGGAGCCTGGGGGCCGCGAGGGGCTCTCTTTTTTTGTAGTTTTTCGCTTTTCCTTCTGTGGATTTTCCGCGCTTGCCTCCAGGCCAAGTGGGCGGCATTAAGTCGTGTAATTTTCTGTCAAATTTCGTATGATTTTTGGCTTGATAAAATGACCGAGCCGAGTCTGGTCTGTCTTTGGCTCTGGCATTTGCTTCCTGGTCCTGGCCACTCAACTCCACACAACTCAAACTGGACAGTTGTCCGTCTTGATGGTTGCTCGTGGCTAGTCAACGTCTACAATGAAAATGCGAAAAAGATTGCCTTCAAAATTGGCAGGCACTCATTGAAATTTCATTGTTTTCCACAGTGGGCGTTTTTCTAATCAAAGAAAAAAGCTTGCACAATACCCAAGGAAAATTGCGTTTTCTTTTCTTTATTTTTTTATGCAGAAAAAGCCAAGCCCTTGGGCTGGTGAGGAAGCTGCTGCAGGTGTAATAAATAACAAAATTTTTTGAAACTTTGTAACTATTATTTAATAACTTTAATTATGAATCCAGAATTTTGTAATGAGTTTTATGCTGAAGATACTTTTCTTCTTTAGCTTCTAATGCACTTGTTACCCCACAAAAAAGTATATATATATCTTTCGCTTCATTGAGTTTTGTGGGTTTTCCCTTCTTTTTCCCACTTTTCCATTGCAATTTTCGCACTCAAGTGGATAGTAATTTGTGGTCGTCTTTGAAGAGTGGAATTGGCTTCGCTTTTTCGCAGTTCGCTTTTTGCCTTTGCCGGCAAATCGGATAGTTGAACAAGTCCATTTGAGAGACCCAAGTCGAGTGATTGAGAGACCGGAGTGATAGTTCATCGGCGGTTTACAGATAAAGCCACAAACGCACATATCCATGACATAATGATTGTCGAACATACGACGGACATTTGTTATAACATCTGTAAATTGCAACCAATTGTGTCCGCGAAATCAGGGGAAAATTGTAACAAGATAAAAATCAGTATTTGAAAACTTGGTTAAAATCTTCAAATAAGAGTTACATTTGTTACATTTGAACAATCAATAAATAAATGAATAAGCTTTTATTTAACAACTTATTCTTGTTATATTTCTTAATATTCAAAAGAAATATTTAATATTCATTTTTATACTCTCATTTACATACTTAATTTTGCTCCTTAAATATTTTCTCCTTAAATTTCCAGCTCTAAACTTTTCCTTTTAGTGTTGCCTGATAACTGGCACTTTTCAGACAAAATTTTGAAAATAAAAAAATAAGAGAAAAACCTTTCATTAACCAGAGCCAAATTATGAATGACGCTCTGTCGCTGTGCCATGGCGACAACTGTCAAAACAGGCCGAGTGTCGAGTGTCGAGTGTTGAGTGCTGAGTTGTGAGTGGTGAGTGGTGAGTGCTGATGGCCGGGTCTCCTCTGGGGATGCCTTATATAATGCACTGGACGAGCGCAAATGATTTACACAAATTATTTTGCAATGTGCGTTGGCAAATGTTGCTGCTTAAAGCCTCGGCCTGTCTCGGCCATCAGCCATCACAAAACCCAAACTCCGAGCCCCGCCTGTCGCCGTGAGCCGTAAGTCAAACAAATCAGTCGTGCCAGAAGATTAATGGCGGCATTATTGTGTCGCCTGCACAGTCATCCTCATCGGCATTCGGCTTGGGGCCCTTCGGACGCCAGCTTTCCCCTGTTTTTCCCCTCTCAGAGCTCAGAGCATCCCAGTTACCAGCTACTGGCTACCGGCTACCAACATCATTGGCAACTTCATCATGCGGCTGGGCATCGGGATTTCGATGATGGTGGTGCACATAACCCGCTCTGAATGCGTCGTCACTCACGTTATGTCCTAAGGGGTTAACCGGCTCACGAAGATGGGTGCGTGACACGACAAAAGGGTTCCTATTTTATGTGATAATTGAGGTCTGAAGCAAGGTTAATCACAAAGAAAAGGTACAAGCTATAGAACAAGCTTTACAAAATCTAAAAAATATTATATATGAAATGCTAGACAACATAAATTCTATCAAAAAAATCTTGATAAAAATATATTTAAATTTTTTTTTGCATATTATACATTTTCCAAACACGTTATCCTCTCTAGCTCTGGCTCATAGCCTGTGATTTTTCTTGCAGTAAATAATTTTTCATGCCAGCTGTCCATGTTATATGTCTGTCTGGCTCCGTCTCCCTGTCCGCCCCTGCAGCCGTATTATAGCCCATTGATCAGTTTGTTTTACTAGCTCCTGGACTCCTGTGCGGACCCTGCAGGAGCTTCCTCCGTCTGGTTTTGTGTACATTTTGGATTATGAACTCTTTAAACTCGGGCTGCCTGTGAATGGGAGGCGAGGCAGATGTCGATGTCCGACGGTCAGTTGGAGGCGGAACAATCGAAGGAGTGGAGGAGATGGAGGAGGAGGTGGCAGGCTTTGTGGTCAAAGCCGGACTGGTACTCGTTTGATTATGACGGATGTGGTTCGGCCAGCAATGCGTTTTTGAAGTCCTGCCAAAGCGAAAATGAGTTCAAATTGTTGGCCAGAAGAATGTGCTAATGCTTTAAGCATCGATTTAGCAGCAGTTTTGAGGTATTTCCGATTAATTTGAAGAGGTTTCAGATTGTAGAGATTTTGTAGAAACTGGTTCTAAAATTCGTATACCTATAGATAGGTATTGGAACTAGGCTATAAGCCGCACAACTTCCTCTCAACTTCTAGTTTCCTCGATTCCTTTGAATTCCCCCATGGACAAGTGACTTTTGTTTGCACTCCTGCGCCGCTTTTGTTCCCACTTAGTTGTCCTTTATGGGAGAGGAGGAGGAGCAGAGTCTCGGGGACCGCAGCAAATTTGTTTAGTTTATTGGAGGGCAAAGGGCTCTGACGACCAAACTAAATGGCTGCCTGACAACTAGATGGCATTGTCCTGGGAGTCCTGGCAGCAGTCGAAGCGAGGCAAAGCTTGCTGCAGTCCTGCAAAAGTTTCGCAATGCGAGAGAGAACATTTAATTAAATTCCTTTGCACCTTTAGTGCTGCGCTAAAAATTCCACACCGCTCCTTCAGGGCCATAACGAATTAATCTCTGTGGGTCCTGGTTCTGGGGAGGTCCTGGCGACTTCCTATGGGTGTTTCAACTCCCCCTTGTAAGCGCTACAATTGAGGCATTTGATTTTAAAAACTATAGCAAAAGTTTCCGCGACAAAACGTTGCCTTGTTTTATGTCGTCTACTGTCGCTTTTATGGCCTGCAGTCCCGTTCAATCAGCGCCTGAATTATGTTGACATGGCACGCACAACGCGGGTGTGCACATATATCTTAGGTGTATATATGTATAGCTATATATACTCTATGGCTTACTTTGGGGCCGAAGAAGGCCAGGCCAGGCAGCGACCGACAAAGTTTTCAATTTACGTTTTTAAGGCTTGCCCGCAATTTCGCTGGCGCTGCCACATCGCCTTCAATTTCGCAAATGCGCCTCAACGTCTGGCCACGTAACCGGAAGGAAATGCGCAACAAAGCTTTTCTTATTAGCATGTGTGGGCAGAGGGGGCCACCTCTGAGATAGTGGGGGGTCAGGGGGAAAAGGATCCTGAAGCTCTGAGCCTGTTTAATCGATAATTTTCTGCCCGGGCGGGCCTTGTTCTTCTCCTAGAAAATTGCTTGCCATTTTATGGCCTAGCTGTGAAGCGATTTCTGTCACGAGAGAAGTTTGTTTGTTTAATTTTTTTTATAATTGTGGAGGAAGCTAAAAAATTGAGTTTATTTTTGGGTTAAAAATTAGACAGAAGCTTGAGTTATAAGAAGGATTTATGAATATTATTATGTTGTTAATTGGATTAAACACTAATTTTTCTCAGATAAATCAAGTATTTCTAAGAGTTATTTTTCTTATTTTAAGCGTTAGTAAAACGCACATTTCCTTATCCTTCAATACCTTATCTTAGATATTATTAACCCATTTTTTTTTTCGATCTCAGCATTTCCCTTTTTAATGGCATTACCCGGGATTAATCTCCGTAGACAGCGGAGTGACTGGCAAACCGTAAGCCGATCTGCTGGGACATCCAAGGCAAGCCCAGTGGAAAAACGTGGAAAAATCAAACTCGAATCAATTGCCGAAAGCCAAGGGGCAAAAAATTGGTTGCAAGTGCGTCAGATAGATAGAGAGAGGGGGAGTTACGGATAGACGTCGACAGGCAGCAGCCACTTTTCAATTTCTTTGCACGCACACACCCATCTATCCCCCCTGCCATCCATCTAACCCCACTGGCATTTACTGGGAATTACCACCCATTGGCGGGGCCACCCACGAGCAATGTCCTTGCCCAGAGCAACGCTTGACGCTTGTCCTTTAAGCCACTTGCCGTCTTTTGTCCTTGGGGGCAATCAATCCGTGTTAATGGCTCCGCAGCTAAATCAAAAAGCGAGCCAAAGAGGGGAATCGCACAAGAAAACACCCGAAAGATGCCAAAGAGAAAAACAAAAGGAAAAAGGAAGAAAAAAAAAGGAGAAAGGACGAGAACTTTGCACAAATATTTTCCCACTTGAGTTTGGCCAAATCTTTGCCAAAGATGGCGCAACTTAAATTGTTGTAATCCCATTTGTTGTTGCCCTGCATGTGGCCTGCTCCAACTATTTAATTATGTAGTATCCTTCAAGGAAAACTTGCCTCGCATCCGAAGGAACAACTTTCCACACACACACACACACACCACACCCTCGGAAAGCCAAGGCCCAGATGATGCTGGTTGCAAAAGGGGGGAAACGGTGGCAATTGCAATTTGTATGCCCGTCAAATGCGGCTCGTTATTGCGAAATTTAGAACTGCTCGAAATAATTCCAGCAAATTTTCGTGCAAACGAGCCAGACGCCGCCACACACACACACTCATAGAGCTAACCAAGACAGAGAAGAACTCCTGGCTAAGTGTGCACCTCACAAATGCGTCTAATTGGTGTTTTGGTTGGTGAAAGTTGGAGGAAATATAAGTAAACACTCTTCTAGGTTTAAGGATTTAAGATAAGGAAGTTAAGGAGATTTCCTAAGGAGCTTGAGAAATTGATAGGAACTTTTAATATCCCTGAAAAGGGTGTCTAAAAGTATGCAATGATACTTTTTAGGTAACGAGTTTAGTGAACATTTCTTTTTTATGATTTAATATTTTTAAGACTTATTTTGAACATTTTTTAAGGGTTGTTTAAACCCTCTAGTGGTGTTTTTAGTGTTCTATAAAATATTGCAAGTTGTTTTATGATTTTAGGTTAATATTACCAGAAATGGTTTTGGGAATCCCAAACTATTTCATAGAATTTTTAGGTAATTTGGCAGTATTTGATAGATTAAAGTATCTTCTAATCCTCATATATTTTTCCCAAGTGTCAGTTTGAAAGAAAATCAATAGAATTGTTCGAAAAAGGACTTTAATAACTCTCCAATATACTCCCTTTTACATAACAGCCTAAAAGTAGGCTCTGTTTCTACCACTTTTGATTTCCTCAATCTAAAATTGACATCAGAAGGACGCCAGTGTCGCCTGATACCAATACCTAAAGTCAACCTGCAACATCACCCCCTGAAAACCCTACCCATTAACGCCCCACGTCCTTTGCCCGGGC
This sequence comes from Drosophila watanabei, assembly GCA_008042575.1. NCBI lineage: Eukaryota > Metazoa > Arthropoda > Insecta > Diptera > Drosophilidae > Drosophila > Drosophila watanabei. The sequence goes on along the minus strand of VNJS01017020.1, from coordinate 4,334 downwards.
ACGTGCATTAAAAACTTTCGGCGCCAAAGTTGTCCAGCAGAATCCGGAGTCCGAAACGCATACGATCCTGGACGAGGACGAGGCCGAGGCGAACTGAGCTGAACTGAACCGAACCGACGGCCGACTAAACCCAAAGGCAAACTGTGTTTTTGAACTGCTGCAAGCCGGAAGTGGTAAATGGCGCGAAGGGGCGGGTAGCGGGTAGAGGTAGTGAAGCAAGGTGGGTGGAGCAAGGTGTACGGGGGGAGGCACGGCAGCCTGGCTACGGGCAAGCTGACGTAGTTTAATTATGTAGAAATCGAGACACGCACTTTTGCAGCCGACACCGGTGAACGATGCCCAGGCAGGCTGTGGATCCGCTTTTTCCCCTCTCTCTCTCTTTCACACCCTCTTTCCCACTCTTTTTCTCTCTCTCTCTCACCCCCAGCCCCTATCTCTTTCACAACGTTTGCGTGTGCGGCATGATGCAATCGACACGCCCACTTTGCGACACCCACGATGCTCATAACTGGCACACGCAAAATTTGTGAGTTTTAATACACTAACTAAGGGGTGTTGATCTTAAATAAGAAAAGATAAAACAATAAAAAATATTTTAAGAAGTGAATTTATTTATTTACCGAGCAATGTCTGCTGTGGTCTTTATCTGAAGAAGTAAATTATATTACTTATAAGATATACTTATAAAAGTACCTTAGTTTGAGATATAAAAGTATGACAGTTAAAATAGATTTGAACTACTTTAAAAATGTTTTTTCAGCTAGAAGATGAAACTAAAATTTAGTATAATTATTCCCATAACTAAGACTAACTTTAAACTTTAATGTAAACTTCATAAAACCAAAATCTTTCCCAAATTAAACCCCTCCCAAAACCTAGGGTAGACACGCCTTTGTAGTGCAACCCCTTCCTCCCTTAATGATATAGAGTGGAGTCAGTTGCAGGAGCAACCAGGATACGGTTACCTCGTATGCGATTATAAATTCTGTTGCATGTCAGTGGTTTTCAAAGTTGGAGCGATTCATGGCTTCGGTTCGCATCGGGTCCTGGGCCAGGGTCTGCATTGCGAAACGGCTGGCAGGTGAAAATAATGGTGTGGAATTGCATTAGGCCAGGATGGATGTGCGAGAATTTCCCTAGACCAAAACACTTGAAGGTCCTACCTACCTTTCTGAGACTCCTGACACTACCCAGAGTGGTAGAACAGAACCGAACAGAAAAAAATGCAACTTTCATCCGGCGTCAGGCATAAATTTTAATAAAAAAGAACAGCAGCAGCCAAGACCTTTTCGTAGTAAACGCTTCCATTACCTTCGTATTTTTTGTTGGCATTTTGTATTACCAACCGTAGGAGACAGTCGTTTATATCAATTAGCCAGGATGTCTGGCATTTCTGCCACAGGACAACACTTGCTGCAGGTTGAGTTTAAATGGAATCGGTCCTTTAGCAGGCCTAATTGATTTATTTCTGGATTTACTTGCCGCTAAAGTTTAAAGAACTTAAACTCGGGAAAACCCTAGAGGAATTTCTAAAAAAAAAAAAAACAGAGAGAGAAAAGCACAAACAATTCGCGTTGCCAACGCAATTTCACACTTTACCAGCTACAAATTGCAGCATCATAGCCGGAAAAATGCCCGGATACCTTTCACTAGCCACGAGCCTTGGCCAAGATTATATAGATGACGACGACGGGCTTGGAATTTTATGATTTATGAGTGCGTTCTCTTCTGTTCCCTCCACAGCCATGGGTCATCATCAGCCTTGCCTTGGCTTTTCTTCGCCTTTTACCGAATTTTTGTTGCACTTTTTTCTTAGCCTTCTTCGTTCTTCTTTTTTTTCCAGTGGCCAAGCAAGCCTTTCGGGTCAGACGAAGCTCTGGCCATTTGATAAATGAGTTTTCCACATTTTCAGTTCGGAATTATGAGTATTGCCACTGTTCCCATTAGATCCCAGGCCATATCTCACACACTTCGTCTTTCAATCTGTCAGGCTGAAAGCAAATTGATCCGGCAGCAGGATCACTCTTTTTCTATAAGGATTTAAGTGAGAGATTAAAGAGTTTAATGGGGATTCTTACGAAGATTTAGGAAAAAGTTTTAGGAAATATTGTCATAAATCGAAAGATTTAAATGTAATCATAATTTTGAAAAAAAAAAACAAACCTGAAATTGCTTAAAATTATTCCGCAAAATATCACACAAAATATATTTACGACCCAGACATGGTGCAATCCTCTTTTCCAGGACTCACAGGAGTTTGAGTTTAGAACATTTTCAACTGTTGCGCGAGGCGATTCGTGTGTGTTTTTTCTCTGTTTTTTTTTTCATCGTCGCCATATAAAGTGCGGGGTAAAACGCATAAATTTTATGACTGAATGGCCCGGAGTGGTGTGTGGATTTTTCGGGTTGGTTCGAGAGAGTTTGCTGCACTCTGTTTCACACACACACCGCACACACACTCCCGTACAATATGACAAAAAGTGCGCTGAAATTTTCAACTAAATTATTCATTGAGCGCGCAATTGAGCTGGAAATGTGCACAGTGAGGTCCCCGTAAAAGGAATTGGTACAGGGGGCCCCGGGTGTGCGGTTTGAATGTCTGGCACGTAGAAATGTCGGCTGTTTGGCTTCCTGGCCCTTTTTTTCCTCTGTCAGACTCCCATTTTGTATTTTTTTTTTGTGTGTTTTAAAGGAAGGGGTAGCGAATATGCCACTCAAACACTTGACACTTTGTGTGAGATAGAAAAAAATAAAGGGGAAGAGATATAGGGTTATGGTAGGAGATCGGCCATAAACGGATGTGTTTTGGCTTTTGGGGATTTCAGAGAATTTTTAAATGGTTCCGAGTTTATTGCCTTTTAATGATCGAAGGCATTTAAGGTTTAAGTTAAGCCAGGTAAATATTTTATAATATTAATTTTTAAACAATAAACGAGAAGGTTTTTAATTGAAATTATAAGTAGTGGCTGTGGAAATTTATATCTTATTTATATACCGGTTAGTAATAATTATAAATATGATATTTAAGTTAACAAATACCTTTCATGAATAATACAACTTAAAGCCGCCTTCTTCAAAGCTATTTACTATTCTACAACATACAGAAAAATGTCTCTGCTTTAATATATTTTCACCTTTTTGAACACTTTATTCCCTAACTTATCTCTAATAGATTCTAATTATAATTGCATTTTCTCTCTGATCAATTTAAACACCCCTTTCTATTCAGTTAACTTCCATTCAGTTAATCATTCGCAAACAGAGCCCCAGAAACCGGCTTATAACCGGGTATCTATTAGAGCCAACTGAGTCATTTGAATACCAAATGAAGAAATCCTCCCTGTCGGCCTAAAAGCCACAAGGAGACAACGAGGGATGGAGAAAAGCTCCCAGGCAGGACGACTTGCATTATTAAGAAGGCGCCGAAACTAAGTTAGGTATATTGGCACAAGTCCTGCCCAAATAGTTCACTTCAAAAATCCACACACACACACAGTGGCCGGAGTTTGTCTTCTTAATTAGTGGACAAGTTGGCAGTTTGCTTTGTGGGGATTATGATTATTATACGGCAATTATGCGCTTGTGCCTTTTGTGTCAATTGTTTAATAAGTGAGATGGCCTTGTGTAAATTCCGGAGGATTCCAAGGGGGAAGGACCGGTCCGAAATTTGTCTCAATTTCAAACTGACGCCGGGATGAATTTGACAGCCATTTTGGCTGGCTAAGTTATGCGATCTTGGGTCCGGGTTTTGAATCGATAATTATCCTGGCTGCATATGCAGTCAAGTGCAGGCATTGTTTTCTTCTTTGGCCACTAACAATATGCCACAATTTGGAGGCAGCTGGCAGCTCTCTCTCTGGCCCGATAAATGTGTCCCCGGCAAGGGTCCTGTCTGCTGCTGCTGCTGGTTGCCTGCCAGGACTCACCTTCAATAGACAAATTAACATTTCGACAAAGGCAACCTAATCAAATGTCACAATCACGCATGCGGCTGTCCCTGGCAGCTAAAAACGAACCGAACCGAACCGAAGCGAAGCCACTGCATGTCCTTTCAAATTTACCCCATCTAAACCCCAACTCCCTCCGAATTGCACCCGCTCCATGGGCCAGATCCTGACACTTTTTGTGCTGCCCTTCGCATAACTTTCACTCTTGTCAGTTGCAAATTACATCGCACGTCTGCAGCAGCAGCAGGATCAGGAAGGAGAGCGGTTGAAGGGTGTCGTAATTTAAAGCTTATTTTGACACTTCACCCCCCTCTAGCACTCTGGCAGAAGGAGCAGGAGCAGGAGCAGGAGCTGAAGCTAGAGGAGCAGCAGCAACAACACCCAATT
>VNJS01017014.1:0-14642 GCA_008042575.1 Drosophila watanabei | reverse complement strand
TGTAGGAAGGCACACAGCCAGCTCAGCAGGTGAGGCGGCTTAATGGAGATCTATTGCCGTGGTCTCGGGAGCCACTTTGCCGCTTGACATTTCTTGATCTTCTGGGTAACGCGAAGAGATTCGGACAGCGGATGGCTCTAAATGTTTGGGAACTTGGCTGCAGAAGATTGAAGATTTATTCAGAACCGCCTGAAATTATGCAATTGTTTTTGGAGAATCTTAACTTTGCGATAATGAAAAAATCATTTCAAATGTTTTATTTAATTTATACCTTAATATTTTATATCCAAATTAAAGAGTTTTTTTGCAAAGTATTTAATTTTTGAAGTTGTCAGGATACAAATATTTTTCTAAGTAATAAATATAATTTTTAAACAAAACAAAATCTTTAATTGTAAGTATGTTCTTACAATATAGCATTATTTTAACAACATTAGCAGCAGAAATAATTAACTTAAGAAATTTTAAACAAAACACCGAAGAAATAAAAAATAACCTCTTATAAAGTACCAATTAACAGACCATTATTTTCCATTTGCTTCTTGGTTAATAAACAGCCCATAACTTGGCCTATAAAAGTCATACTTAAACGACTTCATTATTTTGACTCACAGTTCCGAACGTTTTGCACCTAGAACTTTGGAATCTAATCTACTAAAATCAAGTTTTTGTTTACTATTATCACCCAGGTATTCCCGAGCTAATTAGGCAGGTCATTAAAAACCAAATAGGTTCAGGCGATATGCATATAATTGCTTTGATTCACAATTTTCAGTCAATAAATCAAGAAATCTAATTTGGAACAAAGGTTCACACATATGGATTGTAAAGAAGCAATAATACTTTGAAATGTTTTAATTTTATTGTGTTAACTAATATTATTTTGTCTTAATATAAATATTTCAAATATTTACAAATATTTATAACTAATGTTTATCCATGTCATATCTATATTTAACAGTGTTAAAACCTAAATAAAATTACTAATATTTAGAGATATTTCAAATTCTTAAATTCACAAAAACTTTACTTCTTTTTTTTTGCTTATCATTCTTTATTGTTAGTTAATTAAGCCTTAGGTTAATCCAACGTAATAAAATTCGTACATTTTCATATAATTTTAAAGAAGAACCAAAAGATACTTATTTCGTGTATGAAAATGTCAAGAACCCCCTAAAAAATTTTAATTGCCAAATAGTAATAATTTGTATATCCATAAACCACACCATTGCATGGAATTTTTTTCCAATTGATGAAGCCGCCTTAAGTGATTTGCAAAACCTTTCAAATAAATCTTTAAGAATAAGCCCGCTCGCACTCTGTTGTTGTATGGCCAGTTTTATTATTAATTCGCACAGGTTTTGTAAATGAATCCGGGTAATCTATGTAAATGGAGGGTAGTTGATGATGTGTCTAGCCCCGTCGGTTGTTGAACCCACCGCCGCCCTGCTGCGGCTCTTGCGGCGGCGGAGGAGCGGTGGCCAGGTAGGCCAGTGCCTTCTGGATCGCAGGCGGAATGGGTGGCGGTGTGGGCAGGTGATCGCCCTGCGGCTGGAAGCCGTTCTCGTCCGCCAGATAGGTTATTTGGATGGGGATGCCCTCGGGCGAGGTGTAGGAGAAGGAGCCCTGCGCGACCTTTTTGAGGGAGATGCAAATGTGAGTTGCAATCAGTTTAAGATTCATTTGGTTCACTTTTGGGCAAATTGCCATCGAGCCAAATGCCACGATGGCTGGGCACGACTTTGAGGCAGCCACTGCCACTGCTGCTGCTGCTGCACACTCACCTGGCCGGCGTTGTCGGTGCCCGCGTTCTTTAGGTAGCCCTCCTCCGCAACATTGATCCCATTGCCCGTCTCGTAGGAGTACTTGTAGGAGCCATCGAAGTTGACCTCCTGCTCCTGTCGGATGATGGGAATGGGCTCGCCCTGGGCCTGGGGCCTGGGTTGGGCATGAGCCAAGCTAAGCAGCAGAGCTGCCACTAAGAGAACCTGCAAGGAGAGCGCAGATGATTAAGATATCTCTGGACCAGTTAGAGGTAATCCTGGGATCCAGAATTTTACATTTAATTTAATTAATTCATTATTAACTGCGCTTTATCTAAGACAAACTCCTTTCTATTCCCTTTCTAATATCTTGTCTTGGCTTCCACCTTACTGTGTATTGCATGGTGCTCGGTATCCTTGTGATCCTGTCTGGTGGGTGGTGGTCTGCACCTGATTCGTCTCGTTCCGCAACTGTGGCCGCCAGAGTCGTCTGTTTGCATATTTATACCAAATGGCTCTCGTGGCTTGAACTTTACGGCTGGAAGCCCGAGCGAGCGAGCCAGCGAGCGCGGCACAGAGCACAGATGCCAGATATGAGGAGCTGGCCAAGATTTACGACCCACAGCCGGGTGAGTGCCTAGCATTTTGAAGAGGCGCCGCGCCGCCACGGTTGATCGGAAGCCTACTGCTAGAAGTCGCTGGCCGATGCTGATGATCTTCTCATGGAGCGTTCATGAACCGAATCGGAATCCACCCACAAGAGCACGACCCAGCCGATCTGTGGCTTGCCGCAATTTGTCGAATGAGTTGTATACATGACAACCTGTCGATGGCGATGGCACAGTGAAGATTTAATGGTTTACTTAGAAGTCTTTAGGTGTTGAGAGAACGTATCAGGATTTATGATTAAAATATGCTAATTTAAATACTAACACAACTCTTATATTTGGGGTTAAGTGACATTTTGCTGAGCATTTTGTTAGCAAAGGTAAATCTATATTAATTTGAAGCTATGTTTAATATATTTTAAGACACAAGCTAAGAGAATCTGTATTGAAAAATATAAAATAATTTACTTTAATTTAATATAGAACTAAAAATGTTCTTTTTTTAATAAGTTTGCTTCAAAATCTATACTTTGACAGGGATTACTGTCTCTAGTATTTAGTGGGGCGTTGGTGTTTCGATCATCTCGAGTCGTGTTGTACATGGCCAGCTTGTGGCATTCATGGCTCTTCCTCTGCGGCTGGGTTCCTACATCAATTTGTCAGGCCAGTCATTAGACATTTAACTCGAATGCCGCTGATGATCATCACGAATTATGACTGCCACCTGACCATGATCATGTCTGCCCAGCGGACTCACCCAACTATCCGTCTGGCCGACTGACCGACTGACTGACTGACTTATTGCCTGACTAACTAACTGACTCACTCCCTGACTGAGTGTTGCAAGTGTCGCCTGACCTTTGGGGCAGGCGGGCAGCTGGTTGGTAACAGGTCCATCCGGCCAGAATGCGGTAATGACGCCCCACTTGGGCAAATGTCAGTTACCCGAAACAGCTGCTGCATTGCTACGTGAGATGCCTCACTTCGGAGAAGGAATTACCTACCAAGTTTCACTTAGAGAAATATTATAGAGTATTTTCTATGATAACAAGCTCTATATTAAATGGGTTAGTAAATATTATGAATAAGATTTTGAATAGAAAAAATATTTCCTATATGATTTCTTATTCATTTCTAAAAAGCTGAAATGCCTTTTTGTTCTGTGCACTGTTACAATAAATACTCAAAAGGCGGATTATGTTTTGTTTTGTTATTAGTTTTTGGAATTTTTATTTCTTTAATCAAGGCTTATCAAGGACGTTGGCATTTTTGGTCGGTGGAGTGTCTCTATCCGGACTTCTTGTTGAACAGCAGCGACAGGATCTGCTGCTTGATGGGCTTGACTGTGGTGGTGTCGGTTATGGTGGTCGTGTACGTGGGCGTAGTCGGCGAAGTGGTGTAAGTGTAAGTTGTGGTGCTCGGCGATGATGGAGTGGTCGAAGTGGTACCGGTAGTGGTACCAGTGGTACCGGTAGCGGTACCTCCCAGAGCGACGCCAACGACGGCAGCGAAGACAAAGACAGCGAGGAACTTCATGGTGTTTGCTTGATTGGTATTTGGCCTGGCTAGCAGTTGCTGATAGTCGGATGAGCTGCTGAACTCTGAGTGTGTCTATCAATGGTCCCGGGCTTGGTATTTATACACCCTTCGGTCTGGATGCTGCTGGATCTATGCCCGGGCAAAGCAGCAGGTGTGTTTGCACAAATGTTTCACCACAATAGTTGGCTCACACCACCAACTGCCGCCCTTGTTTGCCCATTGACGCATTGAGAAATGCAGCTACCAATGTTTGAACGCATTTCGTTGCCCCATTCTTAGCCATTTCGTTTCGGGAGTGTCAATGACTTTTGGATAGCTTCCAGACCCCTGGCTGGGTCACCTATAAAACCTCTACATGGCACCGCCGCACTATCCAATCTGAGAATCAGTCAATCCTCCAGGAAGACAAATAAAACAAATCATTTTTAAGACACCAAATATTTTACAACGCATTCAATAAATACTACCAATTACAACATTTCGAAACACACACAACATTAAGACATATCTTTCTACGAAACATCTGCAAATAACTTAGGTAACCTCTTAGAATCCTAGAATATATGTCGTTCGTAGCTACTGGGCCACTCGGTGGAGAAGGCAAAGTCCGGCAGCGTGGCCAGGAACTCCTTGCTCAGTGCATCCCGCTCGGCATGCGGGCTCATATAGTGACCGGACACGCCCAACTTCATCACTGGCTCATCGAAGTTGCCATTGTCCTTCTGCAAGTCAGCAATAATATATTAATAAGTCTCCTCAAGGTGCCTTGATCCTTATACTCACCGAAAGTTCCATGTAGAACTCAAAGGGCGTGGTGTCCACCCCATAAGTGAGCAGCACATTCAGCGGTGGCCTATAGGTGGCCGGATTGTCCAGCATGCCCTGGGAGAAGGTCCAGCGAAGTACCCTTACGCCGTCCAGCGGCAGGATAAAGAGACCCATGTTCGGTGGCCCCGACAGCCGGAAGTCGAAGCGCACCTGATAGCCACCGGGCAGGATGGTCTTGTTAACCAACTCCAGCACTGTGGGATAGGGAAGTTGCACGAGCTCCTCACGCGGCAGCCATAGGGCATCCTTGCGGGCAGGACAGAAGCGATAGCATGGCAGACCACACATCAGCTCCTCGTCACAGTCATCGCCCAGGCGAACCAGATCCGTCATATCCATGTACTCCCGCAGCGGTTCCTCACGATTACGATCCCCCAGGTGGAAGTAGTAGCCGGAGTCCTCAAGGCTCATGGAGCCATCGTACTCAAAGAACTTGCGATGCACTTGCTGTTCACCAAAAGGATACGTATTTAATAATCTGGAGATATAAGATTTTCCAGATTACTCACCATAAAGTCCGCTCGCATTACATTGGTCTTGGCGCGATAGGGGAAGCCCACCTCCGAGACGGCAATCATACAGAAGATGAACATGACCACTGATAGGCCACCGAGCATGCAGTTGGGTCGCCGGAAGATGTTGATGAGTGGAGCCTTAATAGGAGTAGGGATTAAAAGATTAATTCTTGAAGTCAGAAGCCTAAAACTGAAGCTAAACTCACCGCAAAGGACAAGGCCAGAATGGTTCCGCAGGCACACAAAGCTCCTATCAGCAAGTCCGGATTGGTGTTCATGCCAAAGCGACCGGTCATGGGTATTAGAATAAGTATGAACATGTGGAAGAGATAGGCATGGTATATAAAGGGTATTATCTGGCTGACCATAAGAACCAAAGCCCAGTGATAACCTAAAAGGGGTTTATTATAAAATAAGATTAGTTAAAAAGTGATCCGTAGAGATCTAAAGAGATGCTAGACTTACCCCGACAATGCAGGCGACTCAGCAAGTTGACAATCAGAGCTCCCACATAGAAAATAAGCGAGATCAGGAAAAGGTAGGCACTGCGGTAACCCAGAGCCGTCGTGCCCAGACAAAGGATGGCCAGGATAAGGCAATTTGCATGTCCCACTATCTGCAGGAGGTACCTGTGCGGTATCTTGTCCTGATAGAAAATGTTAAGATAAATAAAACTTCTTAAATAAACTTCCCTCTAAGATTACTCACACTTCGTCGATGAGTTAGGTAAAGCGTCATGGGCAGAACAAGACCAATAACCGAGGGTATAATGTACAATCCAATGACTAGCCAACTGTTGCTGAAATAGCTCAGAGTGTGATTTCCCCAGTCGTAGAAGAGGCACATCAGCACGGGGAAGACCAAGGCCAGAAAGATGCCTGCTAATGCCAGCAAAAACAAAAGTCCAAAGGCGCCGGCATAAGTGCCCATGGTCTCTCCAGAAACCCTGGACATGCGCCACAAAGACACGCAGATGAGGACTATGGCCCCCAGGGAGAACGAGATGTTCAGGGCCGTGCTCGTTGACTCCTGATAGTGGACAAAGAAGAGGCCGATAAAGTCAAAGAACACCGCATGACCCTCGGCGTGTGCCTGTAAAATAGAATAGAAGAAAAGATAAGGTTTTAGTTTTAGTATTATTTTTAGTAGGAGAAGCTGAGGTAACCCACCTCTGTGTCGTACATTTCCTGGGCATTGGAAATACTCCAGACCAGGGCTAGGACATTGTCGCCAGAGTTCTGTAGGGAGTCCCGAGAAACCACCGTGAAACGATCGAATTCCGTGTGGTAAACAAAGCCATTGTAGACGTTGGCCATGTCCAAGCCTAATAGAAAACAAGCTTTAAGAAGCAGAACTCTGGAGCACCTGGCACTCTACCCACTCACCTGGCACTACACCAAAGTCACGAAAGACCCTAAAGTCGGTATCTGAAGGTATAATGCCCGCCTGGAACATCTCCTCCGCCGTGGTGGTGGCAAACGGGTGCGGCGCACTGTTTCTGTAATGCTGCGGAAGAATGATAAGACGCCAGATAAGATTAATTGGTTTAGAAGCAGCCGCCAGACGGCAGCTGATATCGTTCATATCGGAAGAGCGATCAAGGCAAAGATTGCCAAAAAATAAAGTTAAAACTGAAATACATGATTCATCATCGTGTGCGTTGAGTTTTCGTAGAATTTCTTGAGCGGATTTCCGAAACTTACTTCCATGAGCCAGGGATGATCTGGTCCACCCTGGAACAACAGATCTCGTCCCCCAGCACCAGCAGAATCCAAGTTCAGAAGAGCCCTAAGATAGGGTTAAATCGGATTAGAGAGGATATAGAAATCTCCGTCGGGATTAAAGCGAATACTCACTTGCAGTTGGCCGCCCATCTGTGCTGGGTGATGAATCCATGAGAGCCCTGCATGGGTTGCTCCTCGGCACCATTAAACAAGAATAAGATTGGATGCAAAAAGGGTTCCCCCGAAATGGCCACCTGCCTCAGTACCTCCAGCATCACCACCACCATGGAGGCATCATCTCCGGCACCAGGTGAACCCGGTTTGGTATCAAAGTGACTGTTCACTAGGAGATATGACGAACTGTTCGAACTCTTGCAACTCAGTTTCACAAGCACGTTCTGTACTCCCTTATAGTGATTCAGGAAGCCCTTGATCAGATAGGAACCGGATGCACGTTGCACCTCCACTTCCATTTCGTAGACATCTTCGCGCAGTACCTGGCGCACTTTTTCGATTTCTTCCAGAAGGAAATTCACGGCGGTGACCTCATTGTTAACATCGCCCACAAGTCGCGGACCCATTTCAGTTACTTCCCGCAAAAGCAACTCAGCTCTTTCGGCCACGAAAATACCCGGCTTCTCCGCCTCCTCGGAGATCTTGACGCCGGTTGGCAGGGCCTGGAAGAGGGGATAGATCACGGCGAAGAAGAGCCCCACCCAGAAGAGCAGGTAGATGGGGGCGTAGAACCAGGGAAACGGCTTCGGTGGCCGTAACTTCCTCTCCGCCTCCAGCTGTATCGACAAGTTATCCCTTCTGGCTCCCATGGTTAGGTTAGAGATTCGAGAACCGTCCCAGCAAGAGCTCCTCCAGCGACTCCCGACGCACGACTAAACCGTCCGACATCTCCATTCGCAATTTAAAATTGTGCTTTCTGTTTATGGATGCGATATGGTTGATATCTTCAGCATAGCATAAAGATATTCGATATTTATGGCATTATGGCGCGTGTTATTCACGCCGCGCTCTCTATCGGCGTGCGTACATGCCAAGTACCTACCCAAGTTTTTGTTTTTTTTTTTTTCGTCGATGCCAAACGATAAATTCCGAACATTTCCGATCTTCTGGGACCCTCGAGGGACTGTCGACAGGCGTGATTACCCCAAAAACCGAAATCATTACGGCTGACTTTGAACCATATCGTAATCGTACTTGTTGGCCATTGTGGATTTATTTGTTTATTGTTTCGCATCTGGTCGCCAGTGCCTAGTGATGGGCCAAAAGTCAAGGCCATAATTATTCCCACCCGAAAACATTAAAATATTCAAATATTCAAAGAGTCTTAACAAATTTAAACAATTGTATGTTTATATTTAGCTTCCCTGAATCATAAGAGACCCTAGAATATATACCGGTCGTAGGAAGATGGCCACTCCATGGGATGTGCAAAGTCTGGCAGATCATTGAGGAACCTCTGAGTGGTGGCATCCCGCACACTCAGGTGACTCATGTAATGACCTGAGACAGCCAACTGGAGCACAGGTCCGTTGAAGTTTCCTCCGTCTTTCTGCAATATTTAAATACTTATAAGTCAACTTTTTACCCAAGAAAAATTATTCCTTTCCCACCGTAAGCTCCAAATAGAAATCAATGGGTGAACTATCGATTCCATAGCCAATAAAGATATGGTAAGGAGGCTTGTAGACCGACGGATTGTCCAGCATTCCCATGACGAAGGACCAGTACAACATTTTCACTCCCTCCATGGGTTGGATGAACAGGCTCATTCTCGGTGGACCTGACAGTCGAAACTCGAAACGGATCCTTGGATCCGACACACTCTCCACCACGGTTCTGTTTCGTAGTGTTAAGACCAAAGATCCAGGTACATCCACTGGTTCCTCCCGCGGCAACCAGCGGGCATTCTTTACAGTGGCACACCAGCGATGGTTAAAGCAAGGCATGCCACACTTCATTTCCCTCTTACATTGCTCATCGACACGTGTGAGTCCCGTAAGATTAACCGAATCCTGAAGAGGATTCCCCAAATGACTGTCTTGAAAGTCAAAGTAATAACCGCTGTCCTCCAGGCTAATTGAGCCATCATACTCAAAAAACCTTCGATGAACTTCCTGCAATTAAATAGAAATTCAAACCATATCTCTATAGGTTTCCTAAAAAACTCACCAGAAAGTGTAGACGCATCACATTGGTCTTTGAACGATAGGGAAAGCCAACATCCGAGACAGAGATCATGCAGAAAATAAACATAACCAAAGCCAGGCCACCAATCAAACTCTTTGGTCGGCGGAAGAGATTTAGTAGGGGAGCCTGTAAAACGTATCTAAAAATATATTCAGGTGAAGAAAGGATCAATCTTACCACAAAAACGAAAGCCAGGATTGAACCCAAAGCGCATTGAAGTGATATCAGCAAATCGGGGTTAATGGTCATGCCATTGCGACTCGTCATGGGAATGGTAATAACCAGGAGCGTGTGGAACAAATAGGAGAAGTACAGAAAGGGCGGGACCTGGCAAGTCACAAGGATCACAGACCACAAATAGCCTAAGTGAAAAAACATGTTATAAGACAAGTTTCTCTAAATCTTTAGTTTTACCTTTATCGTGCATTTTACTAGCCAGATTGATGACCAAAGCTCCCACGTAGAAGAACACACAAATCATAAGGAGATAGGCAGTACGAATTTTGATAGCCGTGACCAGGATGCAGAGCACAGCCAAAAGGATGCAGTAAGCATGTCCCACAATCTGGAGGTGGTAAGTATGAGGGATCTTCTCCTATCAAAGAAAATATATATTATTCATAAGAATTCTTATTCTTAAAGTCAAGCTTACCCTCTTTTGCAAGGTCAAGTAGAGGGTACAAGGCAGGACAAGACCAATCACTGAAGGACAAACGAAAAGGCCGATGACCAACCAACTGTTGCTAAAGTAACTCATTGTACGATTTCCTAAGCCATAGAAAATGGACATTAGTATGGGAAGAACCAAAGCAAGCAATAGTCCTAATATTGCCAGGAGAAACTGCACTCCAAAGGCCCGAGAGTAGGTGCCCAATCTCTGATTTGACACCTTGCACATTCGCCACAGAGAGAGGCAGACGAGGAGAATGGCCCACAAGGAAAAGGAGATGTTGATAATTATACCCGTGGACTCTTTGTAGTATACAAAGAAGAGTCCAAGGTAATCAAAGAAAACCGAGTGGCCTTCGGAATAAGCCTGTGGGAGAGAGGATTCTTTTAAGCGTTTAAATTTAAATTTTGCATGATATTACAACCTCTGTATTAAACATTTCCTCGGCATTGGCAATACTGCGAGCCAGGGAAATCAAATTGTCGCCTGTATTTTGTATGGAACCTCTGGGGATCTGGCTAAAACGATCGTACTTTGTATGATAAACAAATCCATTATAGCAGCCAGCCATGTCCAGTCCTGGCGAGAGAGAAAACTAAAGACAAACTGATTTTTAAAGTTTGTTATTTGCCCACCTGGCAGCGGTCCATAGTCGCTAAAGATCTTAAAATCAGTTCCGGAAGGTATAAGATTCGCCTGGAAGATTTCCTCAGCTATAGTGGTGGCAAAAGGGTGCCTGGCACTTTTTTTATATTGCTGATAAAGTGACTTATTTAGTGTAAATAATTAAATGGAAGAAAAAAGTGCCTCACCTGCATTAGCCAAGGATGGTTGGGACCCCCCTGAAACAGTAGCTCCCGACCTCCAGCACCTGCCGAGTCCAGGTTAATGAGAGCCCTGTTTCCAAGTTCAAGATTAAAATCTTTAAATTTTAAAATTCTATATACTTACTTGCAGTTGACCGACCACCTATGCTGGGTTATAAAGCCATGAGAGCCATGAGTTGGCTGCTCTTCGCCACCATTGAAAAGAAAAACAATGGGATGAAGAAAGGCTTCCTCAGAGGTGGCCATTAGACGAAGCACCTCCAACATGGTGGCGATCATAACCTCAGCATCACCAGTTCCTTTTGTAAGATTGAATAAAATCTTAATAAGAAATACCCCCTGACGCAGTTTTGATCTCTCACCCCTACTGGTTGGCTTCGAATCAAAGTGACTGTTGATCAGGAAAAAAGAACTGCTGATGGAATTTTTTGAACTCAACTTTACCACCACATTCTGGACACCTTGGTACATGTTCACCATTTGCCATAGGAGATAGGAGCCACTGCAACGCTGCACATCCACTTCCATCTCAAATAGATCCTTCCGCATCTCTTGACGCACCTTGTTAATCTCCTTGAGCAGAAACTGCACCATGGTCACCTCGGTTACATAATCCCCGGTTATCTTGGGACCCATCAAATCCATCTGGAGCAGCAAGCTCTCTGCCCGCTGAGCCACAAAGGAGCCTGGCTGAAGAGATTCCTCTTCCTGCTTGACTCCCTTGGGAAGATGATTAAAGAGTGGAATAACCACGGCAAAGAAAAGTCCAACCCAGAAGAGAAGGTATGTGGGAGCATAGTACCAGGGGAGTCTCCTAGACTGCATTGCCATTTTGATACCTTCACCCACAGTTGTATCTAAAATAGTCTGAAAGGTAAAATTTATATCTTTTTAAAAGTCTATCAGGTTCTTACAGCTAGTATTCACCTGTCCAGCTCTGCTGGAACCCATTTTATTTCTTACAGAAATCCAAGAACCACACAAGTCAAAGCACCAACGATAACTAAATTTTCCCCAAGAGCTGTTTTGATTTCTAGCCATTTTTTATGAGGAAATATGATTTATGCCTCAATCACAGTAAAATAGGTTTCGTAACCAATCATATCTTAAATTGTAACTATTAAAATCTCCGATAATAGCGTCTACGAAATCTGAACTACATAATATATGTACATATATAGCACTTTAATCACTCAAGGCAAGTTTTCTTGTATACCCTTGAAGTGTATTTTGATAATTGGTTTGTGAAATCATATATATTATTGATCAGCACCAACAGACGAATTGATTTAGCCATGTCCGGCGAAAAAAAAGAACATTTTAGCACATTTTTGAAAATTTTGTAAATTTGTTACATTGTTAAACATTTCAAAAATTTGTTGTTCGGCTTCTTTTTGTAAACTTTCTTTATTGTTATATTTTTTTGAAAGCGTCGACGAGCCTGTTAGAAACACTAACCCTTAATATAAAAATCTAGTAAACAAGAATTATAGAATTTAAAAAATTTCAAAACTATATATATCTGATGTACATATTCTATAACAGATGCAACAATTATCGTTTACTTTTTAATGTATTTATTATCTTTATTTATCATCTTAACATTACTGTGTGAATTTGAACATTTATAACATGAAATATGAGTATGTTATCACATTAAAAGTGAAATGTCTCAGAATATATAACGCTCGTAGGAGCTGGGCCACTCCATTGGATGGGCAAAGTCTGGCAGAGACTCGATGAACTTCATCGTCGTAGGATCGCGGTAACTGAGGTGACTCATGTAGTGTCCAGATACGCCCAGGTGTATCAGCGGCACATTGAAGATGCCGTCGTCTTTCTGCAGGAATCAGATATAGATCGAGTTTAGGATTACATGTAGATAAGATAATGTAGATATAACCCACCGTCAGTTCAATGTAAAACTTAATGGGCGAGTTGTCGCTGCCGTAGCCAAAGAAGATGTGATACGGAGGCTTGAACTTCGAAGGATTGTCCAGCATGCCCATAAGGAAGGACCACTTCAGGAACTTAACCCCCTCCAGGGGAAGAATGAACAGACTAAGTCTGGGCGGACCCGACACCACAAAATCAAAACGGAACCTTGGATCCGACTCTGTTCCAATCTCCGTCCTGTTCAAAAGCATCAAAATGGGAGTGCCAGGGAGATCCACGGGTACATCACGTGGCAGCCAACGGGCATCCTTTACGGCGGCGCACCAACGATGGTTAAAGCAGGGCATTCCACACTTCATCTCCGTCTTGCATTCCTCATCGAGGCGGGTGAGACCCGTGAGATTGATTTTGTCCAGCAGAGGAGTCTCCAGACGGCGATCCTGCAGGTCAAAGTAGTAGCCGCTGTCCTCGAGACTCAGGGAACCATCGTACTCGTAGAATTTGCGGTGCACCTCCTGTAGAGGAGAATCATTAAGTTTATAATGCCATCTAGAAATCTCTCAGAAACTTACCAAGAAGTGAAGACGCATCACATTGGTCTTGGCGCGATAGGGAAAGCCCACCTCAGAAACGGAGATCATGCAGAAGATGAACATCACCACAGCCAGGCCAGCAACCATAGTCTTGGGACGCCGGAAGAGATTTAGGAGGGGAGCCTGGAAGAAGAAATAAATTAAAGCTCTTTGAAGAACTATAAATCTTCTATAGGAATTGTGTTCGTACCAAAAAGACCATTGCCAGAATGGAACCCAGAGCACACTCCAAAGATATGAGTAGATCCGGATTCTGTTCCAAGCCCTTGCGGCTTGTCATGGGAATGGTGATGACCAGGAGAGCATGGAACAGGTAGGTAAAGTACAGATACGGTAAAATCTGACAGGCTCCAAAAACCCAAGTCCAGAGGTAACCTAATGTCAAAGTATATACATATATTTTATATATATCTCTTGTGTTTATACTTGAACCTACCCTTATCGTGCAGCCGGCTAGCCAGATTTATGATCAAAGCTCCCACGTAGAAGAAGACGCACATCATAAAGAGATACGCTGTGCGAATGCCCACGACAGTGAGCAAAAGGCAAATCACAGCCATGAGGACGCAGTGGGCATGACCCACAATTTGCACGTGGTAAGCATGGGGGATCTTCTCCTAAAAATAAAGAAAACAATTTAATAAATTACTCAAAATTCAAGAAAAGTAAAGCAATACTTACGTTTGGTCTCAGGCTGAGATAGAATGTGTTGGGCAGGACGAGGCCAATCACCGATGGTACGATGAAGAGACCAATTACCAGCCAACTGTTGCTGAAGTAAGTCATCGTCCTATTCCCTGCATCATAAAACACGGACATCAGCAAGGGGAAGCCGAGGGCCAGCAGGAAGCCCAGGATTGCCAGAAGAAACTGCATGCCAAAGGCTCGGGAATAAGTGCCCACAGTGCGATCCGTCACTCTGGCCATGCGCCACAAGGATAAGCAGACAAGGAGTATAGCGCCCAATGAGAAGGAGATATTGAGGGCCACGCCCGTGGACTCGGTGTAGTAAACAAAGAAGAGACCCAGATAGTCGAAGAACACGGAATGACCCTCGGAGTGGGCCTGTAGGTAAGGAGATATATAATATTTGGAATCTAAAGGTTAGTTAGCCAAGGGCTCTACCTACCTCAGTGTCATACATTTCCTCGGCATTGGAGATACTCCGGACCAAGTTGAAGACATTGTCACCAGTATTCTGCAGGGCGCCTCGAGAAATAGCACTAAACCGATCGAACTTGGTGTGGTAAACAAAGCCATTGTAGCAGCCAGCCATGTCCAGACCTACTCGAAAGGAGAGATATATAATCTTCCCCTTGAAATAAGCACCTCTAGGACCCACCTGGAACTGGTCCAAAGTCACGAAAGATGCGGAAATCCGTGTCAGAGGGTATTAGATCAGCCTGGAAAATCTCCTCGGCCATCGTGGTGGCAAAGGGGTGCTTGGCACTCTTTTTGTATTGCTGCAAATGACACG
>VNJS01017013.1:0-14895 GCA_008042575.1 Drosophila watanabei | reverse complement strand
CCGAGTGCAGGGGAGACACTACAACATGCGTCGTCGAACTTGAAAACCTGCGATGGGCTCATTAGTCCTCGTTCGATATCACCATCTGTCTAAAGCCGCCGAAGGCTTCGCAGCGAAGCTCGCTTAAAAGTTCGACGGACCCTACAAAATGGTCTCTTTTCCCTCGCCTAACATCGTCCGAATGTCTGCAAGGCGGCCCTTCCGCTTGCCGGTTAGGCGAGGCCACTCGGGATCCCCGACTACGTCCAGGAACGACGTACACCGGGCGGTCCACCCAGTCATGCTCGACGGTCAGGCGCCAGCCTGCAGATTTCAGACGGGCGACTTCATCCCCGCCGGAGGTCTCCAGTGAGCGGACACCGCCCCGCCGAGCAGCGTCAGGCTGCGCACCCCTCACCAGAGGCATCTTCCACATTACGTGGACGCCAACGAATAGCGCATACACGACCCTTTGTCGCTCATAGACGTCGTAGGCCAGGGTAGCTACTCGCCCTAAGCTCTCGACACAGAGGGTGATCCGATCGCGGATGAGACCTTCTCATGCCGCCCGAGTCCAACCGGGTCAGACAATAAGACCTTCTCGTACCGCCCGAGTCCAACCGGGTCGTCTACGACCCCTACGGCCGTGATGACGACGACCTTCAAAACTCCGAATGGTCGGTGGAAGGCTCAAGCAAGCATTACACGCCGTACGTTGGGGATGTTATCGACGACCCCGTTCGTGGAGGACGTCACAGACGAGGAGGACGACAATTGCTTCGACGCAAGCGGCGAAGAAGACGGCACTGTCCCAGTTGTGGGCGTCCAACACGATGTTTACACAGATGAGGAGCGCTCGTGGTATCACAAGGGGTCCTGGATCTATCTGACCACGTATAAAACAGTCCAGGTCGCAGAACCGTACCGACCACCCGAGAGCCCTTACGTGACTTTCTTGCCGTCTTCGGAATACCTTTGCATTCTGGGACTGGTTGATGCCACCGAACGGAAGTGGCTAGGATACGGCGAGATCTACGGGGTATCGGGAGACCAACCTCCGGTGCCAGCTTCACCCTGTGATGCAGGATATGCAGATGCAGAGATGAGCACCACCAACATATCTCGCCAGACGAACCCAGGCTTCCTATACCTGTTGGTGCTATATAAGCCACCACCCACACACGCTCCGGTAGACAACATGCCACCACTGGTGCCTACAACCGCCAGATCCGGACGATCTCCGGAAACGGCTGCCGACGCCATCCGGAGTAGTAGATTTCCCGTAGACTCCGCGCCTATCCGGAGTAGTAGCCACCCGTAGACTCCGAGCCCGTCCGGAGTATTTCCCGTCCGGAGTATATCCCGAGTTTCACACCATATCGTGCGAGCGGGTCATATTTCCCCGGCCTCTCGAGTTTCACACTAAACAGGGCGACCGGGCCATATTTCCCCTAGCGTCCTAAGTTTCACACCGCACCGTATGATCGGGTCAAATTTCCCCGGCCTCTCGACTCACGCAATCTAGCATGCGTCCACCGACGACACGTTGCGCATGCTACATTTCCCCGCCCGCTAGCCTCACGCGTTCTAGCTTGTGGCCGCGGACGCCAGGTGGCTTTCAACCACTGGGGAATCCGAGATCTTGGACACGGCAGTTCTTGTTCTGCGGCCGCAGACGCCGAAAGCGGAACCGAAAATCCTACTACAGGTCATGTTTTGGATAAGACATAAGAAAAATCCAGATGGTCAATTAATGCTTGGAAGTAGTCACCTAAGTCTTCAAATAAAACAATTGAATTTTATGATGGTCAAAACTCAAAAGTTACAAATGGATTATATTCTTTAATATGCAATCATCTACCACATAATTATAATGAACATGAATTGGAAATTTATAGACAAATTTTTTTAAAAACAAATGTGTATCGAGGTCGGCAAAAATCCTCCAACTGAACCCTCCACGAGGGCGCCGCCTGGGCAATGGGCACTGTATTAATAACGGGTAATGCACTGTCGCTTGTTCCGTCCGCAATAATGCAATGTCTAGCTTAGGCTACGGTTTCATTTCTCCTGCCCAAAAAGCCGGAGAAAGTGAACCACTAGCCATGGTTGGAGGTGCCTTGCGTAAGGCATAAAACGCACACCCGGAAAAAGACCACTTCCCCCCCGCTCTTCTAGGAATGGACCAAGGAAAATCAACCGGGGCTGGGATGTCTGCTCAAACGTCCGGGGAAGGCGTGACCGCTACTTGCGCTTTGCGTGTCGCCAGCGGTTACACCTCTGAGAGAGAGCGTGCAACTCTCTAAAGAATAGAAGGAGAGCCTTCTCCGCTCGCCGAAACCAGGCACCAGCTCCCCGCGAAGAGACGGGCCGAAGCGCAAAGCGGGGAAAGACAAAGGCGCAATGGAGGACCTCTCGGATTGTCTTCCTGCCTAACGCAGGAAAGTGCAGTCATGTGAGCCCCAAGGATTACAGACCGATAAGCCTCACCTCATTTCTACTTAAGACGCTAAAAAAACTGCTGGACCTATGCATCAGAAACGATGTCGGGAGACTACTGTCGACCAATCAGCACGTTCAATTGGCAGTTCAATCAGCAGTTCAATTGGCCGAGACATGAGCGTATATCTGACTACATGATACCAAGAACGTGCCCGGATGTGAAAACAACAACATTTATGGGACCTAACAACTGGAAAACTTGTCAGGACCATGGTCAACATCTTAATATCTACACCGACGGCTCCAAAATTGAAGGAGTAGTTGGAGCGGGCATATACAGCACGGACCCTGACATGAGGAAGTCGTATAAGCTACCAAGCCAATGCAGCATATTCCAAGCGAACGTATTCGCCTTCGACAAAGCGGCAGAGCAGGCGGTCAATTTGTTCATAGTCAAGCGGCGATAATATCCATGCAGTCGTTAACGGTCAGTTCCAAAAGTTTACTGGCAAGCAGGAAGGCACTAGATATCCTGAGCACGACCAAGTCAGTGAGGATCTACTGTATTCCTCCACTACCTAAAAAATAACGAAGATCGTGTGCAAAGAGCGCAAAAAAAAAAATACTCAGTCACTACGTGCTGCATATTCCACGGAAAGATTGCAGACTGTGTGACGGTCTGTCGTGCCTCGGGTAACTGCGGGACGTCCAGGATCCGTTAGGAATTAAGTTGGTTCAGGCGTGGTTGCTGTAAGAGATCCCCGACCCGATTTCCCAGGAAGAGCACCAAGGGTTTATACAGTAAGAATATAATAGCGGGTTTTATTTCGTATATTTAGCTACAGGTTTGTCAAAATATCTGCGCCCGTGGCTGAAGAGCTGCCCTCCGATATGATTGTCGCCGCCTGGCCTCTCGCGTCACGTTTCTGCGGGCAGTGGCGTACCTATGGAAGAGACAAGTTAGGGTCGGGCCCGAAAGCCGTCTCGGAGACAAGCCACCTCAGAGAGAAGTTTGGTTGTCGGGCTCGACAAGCCGTCCAGGAGAAGAGTTTGATCGTTGGGCTCGACAAGCCGTCTCGGTGAGAAGTTTGTTGTTGGGCTCGACAAGCCGTCTAGGAGAAGAGTTGTTGTGGGCTCGACAAGCCGTCTAGGAGAGAATTGTTGTGGTTGTTGGGCTCGACAAGCCGTCTAGGAGCAGAGTTGTTGTTGGGCTCGACAAGCCGTCTAGGAGAGAAGTTTGTTGTTGGGCTCGACAAGCCGTCCCGGAGAGAGTTGTTGTTGGGCTCGACAAGCCGTCTAGGAGAGAAGTTTGTTGTTGGGCTCGAAAAGCCGTCTCGGAGAAGAGTTGTTGTTGTTGGGCTCGACAAGCCGTCTAGGAGTGAAGTTTGTTGTTGGGCTCGACAAGCCGTCCCGGTGAGAGTTGTTGTTGTTGGGCTCGTCAAGCCGTCTAGGAGTGAAGTTTGTTGTTGGGCTCGACAAGCCGTCTCGGAGAGAATACCGTTGGGCCCTCAAGCCGTCTCGGAGAGAATCCCGTTGGGCCCTCAAGCCGTCTCGGAGAGAATACCGTCGGGCCCTCAAGCCGTCTCGGAGAGAATTCCGTTGGGCCCTCAAGCCGTCTCGGAGAGAATACTGTTGGGCCCTGAAGCCGTCTCAGCGAGGTTAGGATTAGTTACCGGGCCCGGAAGCCGCCTTAGGGAAATTAGGGGGGTGGAGAGGGGAACTACGGGAACACTAACTACGATGTATTGAAGTGAACCAGATCGAATGACCCGGTCCAACCAAAAGGACTTCGCTGCTGACTACTGGATGTGTGCTACAAAGTAGGCTTACCTCACCCGATCACTGTCGGCTGCTAAGTGATTTTACAGCGGCTGCGGCTCTCCTTTTATAGCGATCTGCCGGGTTTCAGTGTGCCCGTTCCTCTTTCTGGCGTTAGCCCCTTTCTCACGTGCGCCTAACGCCTCGGCGCAGTGTGGCCAATCACTTTTGGTCAGTGTGACCCTTTGCGCACAATCTTCGGAATTCTCACAAGGACTTCGAAACCCGCAGTAGCAATTTATAGGTCCACCTCTAACAATATAAAGAATAATAATATAAGCCATGTAAAAAATATAGACGCTGAAAATTATAAAAATAATAGGACATAACAATGTAAATAATAAGAAATAATAACTACAGCAATGTAAATAGTGTAAAAAGTATTATAAATTTGATGTTCATAGTTTTCGTAGATATTTAAGATTAAGCTAGCTAGAAAGTAAATAGATTTTAGGCTGTGCAAGCGATAGCTAATTAAAGCTGTCGCGAACTACCATCACGCCATTCAATTAACCCCCGACAAATTGGCTCGCGCCCTAAGGAAAAAACGAGAGGGAGCTTTGAAAGAAACTTCTAGAAGTTTCGAAGCGAAGCCACGAGAACTTAGCAGTGCAAAAATCGAGGGTAGTTGAAAATCGGACGTCGAGTGACGCGGTCGATTTTTTTTTGCAAGTAAAACCGCAACGAGTGGCCAGCAAGGAGATTCGACCAACATGGCCAAGGGCATAAAAAAATCTAGGCGGGACTCGATGCGGTATCGCCGTAGAGTAGATTTAACCTCAAACCTTGCCAGATCCAAATTAGAACGTTGCACAAAACCTTAACTCAAACTCTAACCAATGAAAACATGTCTCTGAGAAAATTTGTATAAAACCATAGAAATAAGCGAATTTCATTTGCAAAGAGAAAAATTATACTGAAGAAAATTGTACTGAAGAAAATAAAAATACAAAAAAGCCAAAATATCGAGGTGAAGTTTTAATAATTATATTCTATACCCCACTGAGACGCAGATGCCATCTCATGTTACTACATATATACAAATTTATTTTTTTTGAATTCAGAAACTTGTCCGGATCCAGGCCCAGCCGGCTGTATAGCTTGGGCCGACAGCGAGTGCTGACGGCAAAACACGCGATCCATGAGGACGACCTTCTCGGCGAGTGCGGGTTGCGACTCCAATTGGCAGATGCATAGCCTCTAACGTGTAGAAAACGTCCCGTAAACGTCTCGGTCTCCTCGCAGCCAGACCCAGTATGCGCTACTGCGGATTCCCTTCGCTATTTTGCCAATGGCAAAAAAAAACAGTTTTCCTACTTGGTAACCCGGTGGCTGACAACCTCCATCTCACGTCAGCCCACCGTTCATCGAAGACCCATTGTGCTATCTTTATAAATTTTCTGTAAAGAGGTCCTGGCGTGACCAAGCTTCACCCCAGCCTTAGAACTACTTCACATGGCTTATACGACAGCCTCATTTCGTTGTTGTTGTTGTTTTTACATCTGGGCACGTTCTTCTTCTCTATGGCTTGCCACCACACTAGGACTCCATACAGCAGTGCCGGACGCACCACAGATATGTAGACCCAGTGCATTAGAGCGGGTGACAGGCCCCATGTACTGCTAAGCATCTTCTTAGATGCGAATAGCTCTATTGTGGCCTTTTTCACCCTCTCCATTACATTGGCATTCCATGCCAGCTTGCTGTCTAATACAATGCCGAGCTATCTTCAGCCTAGTCGGGGAAAGTTTTGGGAATATCCATTGCGGTACCTTGTATCTCTTGGTGAAGAGAATAAGGTCCGTCTTGTCCGCGTTGATATTGAGCCCTACCTTGTCCGCCCACTCACATATCTCCCTGAGCGTTGATTTAATGATCGAGCTGAGGGTCGGTGGACATACTCCCGTGATAAATATGCTTATGTCATCCGCATAGGCTGTTATCTTTGGTGCTTTTCTTTCGAATCACTTGATTAGGTCGTTTACCACCAGATTCCATAGGAGAGGTGAAATGACTCCACTTTGCGGCGTGCCCCTGTGCGCTCGTCTCACCATGGAGGCGGTTCCCCAATTGAAATGGGTTAATGGCGGGGGGCTTCTCAATGGTGGCTACTAGCGAATGTAGTGCCGTCTCTACCGATTTGCCTTTTGTATAGGCGTGCTGATTGGTCGACAGTAGTCTCCCGACATCGTTTCTAATGCATAGGTCCAGCAGTTTTTTTAGCGTCTTAAGTAGAAATGAGGTGAGGCTTATCGGTCTGTAATCCTGGGGACTCACATGGCTGCACTTTCCTGCTTTAGGCAGGAAGACAATCCGAGAGGTTATCCATTGGATAGGGATATAGCCCGTTCTTAGGCATGCTGTGTATATAGAGTGTAGTCATGGGGTGATCACTTCTTTGGTCACCTGTAGCATGGCTTGGAATATTCCATCTATTCCAGGTGCTTTTGTCCCCGTAGAGGAGTCTATGGCGCAGTGAATTCTTCTAGAAGGTATCAGATCTATTGGGCTTAATGGAGTTTGCATTAGAGCTGTAAGGAAATCTTCGCTGCCCTCAGCCCACTGTCCATTATCGCGTTTGCGCTGACTCTGTATGGTTGGGTGCTTCGGTAGCAGCATCCTGAGTATAGTATAATATAGTATTTATTAGTATAATTTCTCCAAGAGTTTGTCTGTGTCTTGCGTATTTCCTTCTTGTAGTCCCTAAGTAGGGCTTTGTATTCCTCATTGATAAGCTCATCTTTCGCCATTATGTCGATTTTGAAAAATTCCATTTTTTCGTTGGAGTAAAAGGTTCCTATTCCACCAGGGTGGCTTGGTTCTTTTCCTCATTTCCAATGTCGGGCATGATGCGTGATACGCGTCAAGTAGTTCCTTGGAGTGGGTCTCTAAGGACTTTTCTATGTCTTCAGCAGATTCTACTGTGCCAGGAGAAGTGATTACCTTTTAAAACTTTCCCCAGTTAGTGATCCGAGGGTTCTTAAAAACGGGTAATTTTGGAGAGTGCTCAAATTCGAACTGGAAATGTACATATGAACTAAGAAGGATGGTCTCTCAAGGACTCTCTATTCTGATACCATAGTACCCTGTCCCTTTATGCGTGTTAGGTCTAGCACGTGGGGCCTACAAAGGTATGTTTCTCCCCTACGTTAGCTATAGATAAGTTAGCAGAAAGTATAAAGTCTAAGCGTGAACCTCTGTCTTTTATATCGGGGCTCCCTCACACGTAGGGGTGTGCGTTGGCGTCTGCACCTACGAGCAGTTGCTGGTCTTTCGGACTGGCTTCCACCAGGCTCCTGAGTTCCTCCGGTGGGGCCGTCCTGACTTGTGCCATGTAGCAAGAAGCTGCCAGGAGGCACTTCTTTTCGCTCTCCAACATCACCACAGTCAGGTCGTCAGAGCTGTAACGAGACAGAGGGTTAGCGTGTAGACCCTTCCGTACAAGCACGGCGGTTCTTTTCCTGCTTACCGATGGTGAGTAGAAAAGTTGTAGTTAGAGGACTTTACTCCGGTAACAGAATTGCCCGAGGCAAACCATGGCTATTGGGCCAAAGCAATTTCGGCGGACCCTTGGTCCATGGCTATGAGTAGTTCCGCCGAGGCGACCTTACATTAATGAAGGTTGAGCTGCAGCACCCTCAGTGTCACGGGTACCGTGTTCACCTGCAGACGGTTGACTATGACTGTCAGATCACCGTTCTCCTTCAGGGTTTCGTCCAGCGTTATTTCCTGCGCGGCATCTATTATGGTGTCCAGACCCAAGTCCTTCTCCACCTCGCCTGCCTGTATGGTGTGCGCATCTTTATCCCCGTGATGGCGTTTTTTTAGGCGTAGGTAGACGCTACCCATACCCCACGCCATCTTCCCGCATTTGGGATACAAGATGTCCTCCGCCTCCTTATTAATCTGGAGGACTACACATTGGGCAGTGGACTCGCGACATGCAGTACCTTTCAGTCTGCGGTCGGTATGTCGGGGCTTTGTCGCTGTAGCAGCTTTAGCGCCCGGTCGCCTAGAATCGCAATGGGGAAGAGTACGTTCGCATTTTGTATGGATGGGATTAATTCCCTGTTAACCACCTCCAGTTGTGCCCCCTCCCACAATGCTTCCCTATGGCTGACCGTTTGCGTCAGCCACTTCCGAGTCTGGTCGTGAATATACTTCGATCCTTTGCTCGGCCCAGGCTAGCTTAGCTAGCTCCCCTACGTGCCCGCCGGTGGTAGCAGTCACGCACTCCACCGACGTTAGGGCTGACATCCCATCCCCGGTTTCGTTGGAGGATTTTCGCCAGCCCTCAACGTATATAACTGGTGATTCAATTTTCACCTCATGTGTTGAGGTTCTCTGCGCCTTTTTGCTGGTTGAAAATCTTGATATTATTGCCCAATTAAAATAATATTCATCATTGTTTTGAACATTTATCACTGCTTTTCTATTATCCAGATTTAAGGGAGTTTAAAGTGAGTTTATCCTTTCAATGGATCACACTTTAACATATTTAACTCAACTCTGATGATTCTATCCACTGTCCCTTTCTTGGATTTCATGGATCATTTTTTCAACAAGTTCCTCCTTGTGAAAATTAAAATATGCGATGAAATTGGATGCTAATGGTATAAATGCATTTTGGTCTGGAATGAGTTTATTTCCACTCGAGTATCATGCTCCTTTACTAACTAATTAGAGAATAGACCGTTTTATCTTGGGTGGTGCATTATGTGAGAGTTAGGTCGAGGTGACATCAAAATTCTCCACATGAAGTCAGTCAGACAGTTACATACCATAGCAGAATTAAAAATGGATGGAGAAGCTACTTCCCTTCTTCAGTTTTCTCATCCCACTTTCACCCCTTATGTGAAATTAGTCTCTTCTAAGCTGAGCTAACGAGCATTCATTCATATTGTTTGCGGGCTGTAAATGTTAAAGGTTAATGAAAGTGGAAGACCACATGCTTTTTTTCCTATTACTTTCCTTCTTCAGTTTTTCTGCACCACCCTCACCCCTTATGTGAAATTAGTCTCTTCTAAGCTGAACACACAATATTCCATTCATCTCTTTTTCTCTTTTAAAGGAGAATGGAAGTGGAAAGACCTCATGCCTTTTTTCCCCATTGATCCCTCTTGAGTTTTGGATCGCCGGTGAGTATCCTTTGATTGAAACCTAACCCAAGTGACTCTTTTTTATCACAGGTAAAAATCTCGCTGACCCCTTCCTCTTAAATGTATTGTGGGATTTTATTTTTCTTATTTAATGGAGGGGTGTGCTCAGTTGCACCCTCCACCCCTCTTTGCGATGACATTTTATCGTGGAAAAATGATCCCACGCGGATCGGGCGCGTTGCGATATCGCTCCGTCGCACTCGCTCTCGTACCCGTACCGAGTGCGTCCTCGTTGCAGTTCACACACGTTTCTCACGCGTCCTCATACCATTAAATTAGTGACCCTAATAAATTGTTATAACCCAACCCTTTTAAGAGGGGTGACAGAGGATAGAACTTTTAATATAATTAATGACCCTAATTAGCGGAGAGATCAATAACTGGCCTAGGAGTTAGGTTTCGATACTACTTATACCTTTGGTGCGTTGGGATCGCCGGAAAAATTCAAATTTAAATTAAATTCAAATTCAATTCGGAACTAGTTTATTTTTTATTGTCCGTGTAGGAGGTTGATTAGTTATTTGTACTGTGCGCAAAGCTAATAGCGCAGTGTTGTATGGCGATATAAACAAAACTTAAAGAGTAGGACGACTGTGTAGGCAGTTGTCAGTGTGGCTCAGTGTTTTGTTGAAGTAAAGAGACCATTTGAGTTTGTCAGTGGTTATGTCAAGACCGTCATTAGCTTTTTTTCCAGTCTGTGAAATTGGTGGCTTACACGTACTGAGACTAGCTCCTTTACTTTTTAGTTGATTATCAAAAAATTACCCTACAAGATCAGTCGTCGACTAGCTCTTGTCGTGCGAGGTTGTCATAAATCGAGCTCGGTGATCGTTACCCTATATCATACGAAATTTTGCTGCGAACCTCTTATCAGCTATGACAGTTAGCTCACTCAATATTAAGCGCCGTAAACTTTTGACTGGCGATGCCATAGCATCTGCCGAAACCGAAATGACAAAACCAAGGAAAAAATATGTTAAAAGGAAAATACCCGACTCTAATCAGCATACAAACTACTATCGACCTCTCCAAACACTAGAGGACGACAATACTGAAGCTATTAAAACGGAAACACCAGAAGATGTGAATATAAAACCACCTCCTATTACTATAATCAAACAAAACCCAACCCAAGTACATGAACTAATGACCATGCTTAAAATTGAACAAAAATATATATCAAGAATATCTCTGAAATTTCTAAATAGTTTTTTAGAAATAAAAACCGAAAAACTTTGTGGCAAGAAATTATTTTATTTGGCAAGACGATAACGAAAAGGCGTGCGTTCGATCTGAATTCAATTTTTCGACAATTCTTATATTTTACACAAGAGACCTTAAAGCCTAGCTTGACGGTTGGCGAAGGCGGGGCGAATTCGCAATGAGCGAGAGAGAGAGCTTTATTGTGCTCCCGCCTTCGCCCTACACTAGCTTACACTAGACTTCATAAAAACAAAAAATACAAATTCAAAATAAAACTCAAATGAGCCAACAATCTCTATTAGTATTAAAATATTTTTGAAAACCATGGATAATTTTGAGATGTTTACAGCAAAACTTAAGGTACTTAATTGGAAGTTCTATACTTACGATACCAAAACCACAAAGCCATATAAGGCTGTACTTCTGGAATGGATAGACTTCCAGCAAATACTGTAATGTCCATACTTATAGACCTGGGTCAGCAATGCACAAACGTAAAAATTGTCGACAAGAAGACCAAATCAGACTTTGACCTATTACTGTACATTGTTTATTTTGTGAACAAAAGCATTACAGGAAAACAACTACGGACCAACTATATGTACATCAACCACATGAAAGTACGATGGGACCATAAGGTCAAAAATTAAAACAAATTAACTCAATGTTACAAGTGTCAATTATTTGGCCATGGTTCAAATAATTGCTCAGTTAAAACGTCTTGTGCCCACTGTGCCGGACCTCACCCTACAGCTGCATGTGAAAACACAAACAACAAAAAATGTGCCAACTGCAAAGGCAATCATCCATCTACTGATAAGACCTGTCCATGCCGTCTGTCTTATCTCAATTTGATCCTTAAGCGCTCGGCGATGCGCCTAAGAAAAACCAACATCGAAGAATACAAGTCAACACAGAGTAATGTTAATGCTCTCTTGGATCCAGATATAAGCAAAATGCTCTCTTCAGCCAATCTGAATCAAAGAGTCTCTCCACTTATGTACGGCAGTTATAGAGATGCGCTTAGAAGGACGTCTACTTTACCAAATGCTCCAACAACTGGAACTGACCTTATCACTCCAGAAGAAATTTCATTACTAATAGAAATAATTAATAAACTAAGCAAATGCTCCAATAGAGAAGAACAATTTCAAGTAATATCAAACCTAGCAATCAAGTATGTATATGCAAACAAATAACTCTCCTGAAATGCTGAATATTATGGCATGGAACGCCCGTGCTATAAATAATTAGCGTACAGAATTCATTAAGTTCTTAGAAGAAAATAACATTCATGTAGCTACAATAAGTGAAACATGGCTTACTGAAGGCGATAGATTTAATATACAAAACTACACTGTTTATAGACAGGATAGAAAATAAAATAGGGGTGGTGGCGTTGCCATTGTTGTCAGTAATAAAATAGAACATGAACAAATTACCAATTAAAAAACACATCTAATTGAAAATGTCGGAATAAAGATCAAAACAAACACTAATAATAACAACCTTAAAATATATTCCATATATTTTCCTGGTTACACAGCAAAATGTTTGTCAAATACATGTAATTAATCTGGGGACCGAAATCACTCAAAAAACCAATATAGATCACACTTACAATATCCAGATTGCAGGGAAATTTTATAGCTTGTGGCGATGGAACTGCTTTCGAGCTAACTGCTGGGGTAACATCCTCAACGAAATAGTAGATTTAGGGAAATTTAATGTACTGTTCCCAAACCATCCAACTTATATCCCAAGGTGTCATAAGGCAAAAACATCCACAATAGATCTTTGCATTACTAAATCTCCAAATCAGGTTTCAAATCCAGTCTTAGAAGAGCTATCCTCATATCATTTGCCATTAATAATAAAATATTCAATTAACTTTTTACTAACTGAAAAATTCCAACCAATTATCAACAAATCAAGCTGGACTAAATTCAAGGATAGTATCAGTGATAGATTACTAGATATAAAAATATCAAATTTAAATTCACTGTCCTCAATCTCTGAAATTGACTCCCTGGTTAACTCATTCACAAAAACAATCAACGAAGCTTTTCGTGAAGCAGTTCCCGATAAGAGAAAAACGTATACAAAATACAAGATACCCCAACATATATGCGAATTATTAAAAATAAGAAACATAATCCAGAGGAAATCGATAAGGTCAAGACTGCCGTTATTAAAAGCTAGGAGTGAACATTTAAACCATGTTATTCAAAAAAAGTTATTTATCTATAATAATGAAGAGTGGGACAATAAACTTCAAAAGGTAGAAAAATGTAGTAAGCCTTTTTGGGAGACAACAAAAGCTTTAAAAAAGAAAAAATTATTTATACCCTGTCTGGAACTGGAACTAAAAAAGCAAATATACTTGCAGATATTTTTGAACAAAAACATAAATTAACCACCTCTTATTCAAATACAGAAACCGATAATCTAGTGCATTCTTCTATTCAGTCCGTCGCAAATGATAGTACTAAAAACAACTCACAAGTATTAAAAGCTACAAACTCTGAAATTGTCACCATAATCAAAGCACTAAAAACACACAAATCTCCTGGAAACGATGGCATTTCAAATATCTGTTTAAAACTCCCTGTCATGGGCATTAGTTTCTTAACTCAAATGTTTAATCATTGTTTTCGCATTGGCTACTTTCCAAATACATGGAAGACAGCCAAGGTAATCCCGCTTGCTAAACCAGGCAAACTTGCCAGTACACCTGATAGTTACAGACCGATTAGCTTATTAAGTGGCATATCCGAACTATATGAAAAGTTAATGAAAGCACGAATAGTTACTCATTTAGACCAGCACGAAATATTACCTTCCGTACTATACGGATTCAGGGCCAACCTAAACTGTACAATTCCTTGTTTAAATCGTAGAAACTACATAAAAGAGAATATGGAAAATAAACAATCTGTAGGACTAGTGACTTTAGATGTTGAAGCTGCATTTGATACAGTCTGGCACGAAGATTTGGTGCACAAGTTAATAAATATAGAAATGTCCATATACCTTATAAAAATCGTTCAAAGCTTTGTAACACAAAGAAGATTCTTCATATCCTTAAGCGGCGACAAATCCACTCAACGTTCAATATTAGCTGGTGTACCCCAACGATCGGTGTTAGAGCCAATATAAATCAATATTTACACGCACGACATTCCCCAGATGACAAACTATAAACTATTATTATTTGCTGATGATGCAGCTATCTATACTGCTCGTTTTATACAATGGAATAAAAGACATCATGCAAAGTTTTTTTTATAAATTAGGTGAATATTATAAAAAAGGGAAGATTAAAATAAAACCAAATAAAATCAAGCAATATTTTTTACAAAAAGAAGAAAATCCTGTTATATACCAAATGACTGTCCACAACTGTGCAACACACCAATTGAATGGGTTAATAATATAAAATATCTAGGCATACAATTTGATAAACAAAATCATATTCAATACTCATGTCGGGTACACAATAGACAAAATAAATAAAATCATTCGTATATTATACCCTATAATACACAGAAAATCAAAATTATCAATTGAAAACAAACTAATAATCTTTAAGGTAATACTTAGACCTACTCTTATATAGGGATACTCCATCTGGGGGAATTGTGCACAGACACATATTAAAAAGATTCTAATTTGTCAAAATAAACTCCTAAAACTATTACTTAGTCTTCCATAGCATAGCTTCCATAGAAATAGCTGAATTCCAAACTGTTAAACAAAATATATCAAGATAAACCTAAATTTTAAGCTACACAAATTAGTTAAGTTATAGTATAAGATAGTCATGTAAGTGTCAAATCAAGGTTTTTTTTTTGCCATATTTTTCCCTTGAATCATGTAATATCAAAAATCAAAAATTACTTATATGCAACATACAAATTAAATATTACAGTAGGAAAGCGCGGCTTAAACTCTTTAGTGAAAAATAAATTATTTTAAGGCAATAATAATAATAATAATAATAATAATAATAATAATAATAATAATAATAATAATAATAATAATAATAATAATAATAATAATAATAATAATTTTTTTTTTTTTTTTTTTTGGGTTGAGGAGGGGGAATGCCTAACGCATCTCCAGTTTGCCGTCGCAAACAAGGTATGTGGGATTTGCACCCACTAAACCCCCCCCTCGTCTTTGGCCGTGTCTCCACCTCGGAAAAGCTTTCGCATTACTTCGAGGTGGCGCCAATTAAGCGCTATGCGCTCTCATCTTCGATCTGCGTCCAGATCACCCAGCTGTCTCGTCC
>VNJS01017012.1:0-11055 GCA_008042575.1 Drosophila watanabei | reverse complement strand
AAAGTCCGTTAAAAAGCCCGCCCAACATGGAGTTGGCCAAACGTTTGAATCGTTTGTGGTTCAACGAACTTTCGGAATCGATATACATATGTACATACATNATAATTTAATCATATAGCTGCCATAGGATCGATCGGGAAATATTGATAAAAATGTAATTCTGTACATGTACAAACAAATTTAAAACTGTAAAAATAACATGAATATGGAGATAACTCATATTATATTAGACACGAATTATTTTTTATTAATCCAATTTCAATCTGAAAGGCTATACAAACTTCGGGGTTCCGAAATTAACGCTCTTTCTCGTTATGAAATCAAAAACAAAATTCTAAAAAGGGTGTCAAAAAAATACAACAATTTGAAAAATAGTCCTTAAATTTACGAAATTGCAGGATCTTGGACTTAAATTACGTTTTCTGATTTTAAATATATTATGATTTATTATGAATTCAACTCGCACAGTGACACTTTTTTAAGAAAATAGTTTACGATGTAAATTTAAATCGAGCATGCAGCTCAGATAAATTGTAGGGTTGAGTAGGCTAGTAGTTAACCTGGGCTGGCTGCGTGTTAAGGGAATTTTGCGATGAACATTAAGTGCAAGGCACGCTAGGCTGGAGCGGTAGGTATCAGAACACTCAGAGAAAAGAGGCACTTACAAATGCTGTTTGCTTAATTTTTAACTTACAATTTTCCAATTTTACTCCCAGTCTTATTCTCTTTGGGTTTAGCTATAAGGAAGGAAGTATTAAGGTATCATTTAAATTCTACAAGGACATCGATTATTTTGAGCTTAAGCTAGGAATTTGCTTATTTTCCCGAGTGTTGGAGGGTGGTCACACCGCTGAATAAAACGCGAGAAAACACGGGGAACAACCTCATCGGCATACAAATTCGTTGCGTTTTACACAGGTGTCAACGTGGTGGCATGATAACTAAACGAAATGAAATTACGACAAATTGCGGGCTGCCCAGGCGTCGGGCACGCACACACCTACAGTAATGCATCTAAAAGTCCGCTCCGTGCACTGTTGGCTCTTCATTGTGAACGTGAGTTGGTAAAAATGTCCGAGAGTAAGGTTGTGTTTGCGCTTTGCAGCACCTCATCACTCAATTTTCGGTTAATTTAATTTTCGGTCGGATTAAACGGCTGTTAAACTTATCTTTCTCGAAGCTTAAGAACCACTGGGTGTCCATCTTCAAGGGCAGACCAGGACTACTTATTGTACGTCCAAATGTCAACGCTTGTCAATTAAATTAATTAGAATACTAAAGTGGCTTTTTTGCAAAACATTTTGTAATTAAGTGCGCATGCCTGTGACCTTGAGTCATTAGTCAATCGGTCCCGTCCGACGTATTTGTATCCATATCCGGTGAGTGCTCCACATACCTACATACATGCCTCGGACCCTGCCCGCTGAGACGCGTGTGTGCAGCAAATTCTAGTAATTAACTTTAAATTTTCAAGAGAATTAGGCCTGCCTGTGTCCCTAGATCTCTCTAGCCCCTCTTCACCGCCACCCCAATCTGTGCTCGTCTGAGTGGCTAATGGCGTCTCACTTGCAAAAGTCCGTTAAAAAGCCCGCCCAACATGGAGTTGGCCAAACGTTTGAATCGTTTGTGGTTCAACGAACTTTCGGAATCGATATACATATGTACATACATATGTACTCCGTGTGTTTGCGCAATTTAAAATGGCCGCGGTGCGCGCAGCCGATTTGTTGCTGAAATAGTGAAATGGAAATGCAGGAAAATATTTAGTAAAGGGGAAGGCCAAGTCCACGTAAATTTAAAATAAAATTTAAATACGCTCAATGGCATGCGAAAGGTTATGAATAAAAGATTCGCATACTATCAAAATAAATAAAAACTAAGCTGGATAAAACCAAAAGAATTGCCAATTCGAATTGCATCTGTGGCAATATGCGCCCAACTTAAACGCAAACGCACAGCCGATATGGGCAGCGACTTGCTACAACGTGAGGGGATGGGAATTCGACTCGAGCTGGTATCTGTATCCGAATCCGTGTCCACATCTGTGCCTGTGGGCTGTGTGGTGGGGCAAACAATGGTTGGATGTTGATGCCAAAGCTGCCTCCAATGCCGCTGATGCTTACGCTTTTGCCGACAGAGGCTGGGCCGTCGGCGGCACCAACAGCCAATGCTTGGCCAACTCTTGCGCTCCATGACTATGCCACCAACCCCCATCACCTGCAATCACACACAGACACACACGCGCAGCTGAGCGCACAGGCGCATTGCAAAAGAAATGGCGGCTTATGACCTGCGTTGTGGTTCCTATTTTGCTGCTGCCGAGGACAAGTATCTCTATCGCGGCGAACACATAACTCATGACGTTCGGGAGATGAGCAGGGCCAGCTGCTGTCAAACACACTAAAAGCAGAGTTGCTGCAGTCAGATATAACAAAAAAAAAAAAAAAACACATAAATAAATAAAAACAATACTCAACTTTGATATGGACGTGAACGCAGACATGACGCCAATTCTCTCCCGTTTCGACGTCTCCCTACTGCAGGCGGTCGGAAGCCGATAACTTCGGTAGGTCCCAGGACACGGGCAGCTCGGTTGTGTCCCCCTTCTTGCTGGCACTGGTAAAAACTTCTAAAATGTGCGGACATGTGTCCAGTCTAGGTAAACGACGCCCAGCAGTTGCCAGTTAAAACGCTCAGATTGCGGTATGTGTTATTGCAAGGCGAACAGTGTCCGAGGGGGTGCAGTGAAAAATGAGAGGCTTTGACCTGATCAAAAAGGTTATAATCATTTGTTGTGAAAATGTAAAATTAATTGTTTGTATTCATAGCCCAGTGGCATAAATTCTTAAAGTAATTAAATTTACTGCAGAATACTTTGGATACCACGTAAATACAGTCGACTGTAGCCCTATTACTAATATCACTATAAAAATGCTTTTCATAGGGGCTCTATTTTATATATGTATGTACATGTTTCAGCAACAAATCGCGACTACTAGCTGCAAAAATGGTTCTAATTTAAAAACTAACCTTTAGCCAGAAATAAATTTTCTAAAATAAAAGTACACTTTCCCATACATTGAAAACAGTCAGAAGTTAGCCATTTCGGACCCTACAAAGAAATATATGTACATACATACACGTTTACCATTAGCAGCCGATACCATTTTATGATGTTCGCGTACATAAGCTGGAACAGGATAGATCGGACGACTGTATATAGGGGCCATAGGTAAATAATAATATTACGGAAAAAAAACTGGCAGTAAATTCAAAAATTAACGTCGACACGCCGAAGTTTGTAACATTGATCATTAAAAAAATATATACAAGTCCTGATGTATTATTAATTACATAGTTTCACATCCGTGTTATTTTTAAAGTTTTTATCTTATTTGTACACTTTTTATACCCTTGCAGGATATTATAATTTCAGTCAGAAGTTTGCAACGCAATAAAGGAGTCATCTCCGACCCTCTTGATCAGCATCAACAGCCGAGTCGATCTATCCATGTCCGTCTGTCCGTCAGTTTCTACGCAAACTAATCCCTCAGTTTTGAAGCTATCTGAATGACTGCAGATATATAGATCTTCTATATACTTTCACTTGTACATAAGTCAGATCGGACGACTATATCATATAGCTGTCATACAAACGATCAGTAAATGTGGATGAAAATTACATTTTACCTTACATTTAAAAATGTAAAACTGTAAAAATAAAATAGAATTTAAAGTAATTCATTTTAAAATAGATAAAGTTAGATTATAATTAATGCAATTGAAATCTGCAAGGGTATACAAACTTCGGCGTGCCGAAGTTAGCTTCCGTCTTGTTGTTACATTTGCAGTTTTAAATTTTCCTCTACATTTGCCAATCGTTCCTAGTCCAATTTTCATAAAATTAAAGAAAAATGTCTGAAATAATACAAAAACCTTATGTATATTGCATAGTAAATAAAGATATGTTGAAAAACGACCAAGTTATGATTTTTTTTCTCTTATTTTCCCGATTGTTCCTATGGCAGCTATAAAATATAGTCCTCCGATTTGCATGAAAATAAAACCAAAATTCTGAGATAATACAAAATGCTCATATCTCAGAGTTGATGAAGATATGTTGACAACTGACAAAGTAAAAAGTTTGTTATAATTTTTTAATCGTTTCTATGGCAGCCATATGATATAGTTGACCGATCCGACTTGTTCCCACTTATATACAACTTCACCATTGTTTAACAAATCTTCTCTCGGCTGTTAGCTTTATATATTATTTAAGAATTTCGAATTACATTTTATAAAAATCGGACTACTATATTATATAGCTGTCATAGAAACGATCGGTAAATATGAAGGAAAACTACATTTTACTTTACATGTAAAAAATGTAAAACTGAAAATTATTATAAATATGAAAGTTGTTCATATTATATTACATAAAGATAGATTATAATTGATCCATATGCAATTGGCAAGGGTTTACAAACTTCGTCGTGCCGAAGTTAGCTTCCTTTCTTGTTAAGAAGTTCAATACTGAGGGACTAGTTTGCGTAGAAACGAACATACGGACATGGCTAGATCGTCTCGGCTGTTGATGCTGATCATTAATATATATTCTTTATAGGGTCTAAGAGTTTTTTTGAATTTTCAAGACTCTGTAATAATAATTTATATATTCGTTTGGTACGGTTGGTAAAGAGACATTTTTGCACAAAAGTGTACAATTAGTTCCATTAAAATGTTGCCTAGGTTTGACAAAAGTCACTTCCGTTTTCCCGTGCAAATTACTTAAATTTTGAAATTATCTCAAAAACGAAAAATTACTCAAAATCAATCTTTTGCACCAATAGAAAAAAAACTAATGGAATGGAATATACTAAAACTTTCATAAAAAAAATTGTTTCCTTCTGACAATGTTTTTTTAGTTTGAATGCGTACGAATGTACCGTGCTCGATTTTGGAAATTCCACAAGTTTTACGGTAATTTTACTTATTTGAAAAAGTTAAAAAAAAATCGATAGTCGCCCAATCATATCGATGTATCTACCTCTTGTGTAAGAATGCAACTGCTCGCAAATTCGTATTTAAATATTAAAATCACATATAATATAAATACACATTTATATAAATAAATAGAATACTATAAATATCCTTAGGATTCCAAGTTGTCTACGATAGTCCGTTCAGAGCCATTAATATCTTGATCAAAGGGATTTCAGCAGAAAATTGGTTCAAGAGAAATGGAGGAGAATATCCCTGAAAATATAAATTTGCCAAATTAGGATCAGTGAATAAAAATGCCCAAAATTTGTTATGTTGCTTTATTATTCCTTATAATATACAATAACACAATAATTTGTCTAAAATTAAGGTCACAAAATCGTAAACTTAAGATATTTACTCTTTTAATTTTTAGACTTAAAAAAAAACAATTTTTTGTATCGGAAGTATTTTTGATTTATTTTTTTAAATTTGTTAGAAAAAAATCGATTTATTTTCAGCTCAAATATATACATTATAGGATGGACAATGTCCCCTTATATACATTTATTTAACATTTATTTTGGATTCAACTTGATCGTTTGTACTAAATGGACTTATTCCAAATTGTTACCTTATTTCCGTTTATATTATTTAAGTTCGCTAAAGTTCTGTTCGTCAAAGTATACATACATTTTATAGGCTGAATATAAGCTAAAGGTTTTGTTTCTTCCCCGAGATTCACAGGAATTGGGATTGAAACATTGAACAAAATTGGCAACTACAATTCAAACTGTAGACGACAATGCCACTGAGTAACGATAACAACAGCAAAAACCTTTACAAGCCGCCATAGAAAACCAGAATTGTTGCCCATTGCCGATGTCTGCTACTCGATTTGTATGGCATTCGAAATGTTAACTGACATCCAGGCAGCTTCTCAAGCAGCAGCAGAAACTACAACAATGGCGTTGACTTGCGCCATCCACATCCACATCAAAGCAGCAACATGAATCCTACGCAAAAGCATCCCATCTCCCAAGCCAGGCAAAATACCAGCATTTGGGACACGGATGCGGCGCGGGATGGGGCAGAGGACCCTCTTCTCCTGATCTTGGAGGCAACGTACCAATTGGATGCCGTAAACGTAGCAGTGCCCACAGAAAAGATATTAAATGTATTGATAAGCCAGCAGGAGCCATGGACTGACACAGCCACAAGCATTGGCAGTGGTATTTGCAGCGCGGGCTGCAATTCCACTGAAATACAGAAACCAGCAAAACATCGGACCATGTGGTAGCCGCTCTGACGTTTGGTGGCCATTATGTTTAGGCTCCTTGGGGATCCAACGCAGTAAGCAACGCAGGCTACACATGCAACGGACTGCGGCGGCCCCGTCGATGGAGGATTGACGATGGTCGCTGTTCAGGTAGATAAATTCGTAGCACAACCAAACGGTCCTTGGTTCCTCGGGTCTGAAGCTGCAACAGGAGCTCAACTTGGTAAGATAAACGAAGGGTCCGGAGTGAACTGGGCCATTGTCTACCGTCCGCACTGTTCGTCAGCGAAGCTTCGACATGTTGGAGTGCCGAGTATTCAATTCAGCTGCTCTCTGGCCGACGCACTATGGGGCGGAAGACCACTTTTTCTGGCCAAAACCCATTTATTAAAAGTCGTTAAAGTACTTTTTTATCAAACGGAATTTATTCAAATTACATCAATCTGCAATGTTACGAACAGAAAAGTTTAACAGTGACGCGCTCTGCTAGTTATTCGCTGTTGAGTCAGCTGTTATTGCAAAGAAAAGCGAGCGCTGTTAATCGCTTAATTATTCTTAACGTTTTAAATGCCGTACATTTAAATAATTTAAGTGAATCTTTTGCATCTTTTTGGTTGCAATCTTATTTGTAATAAATGTTTGTGGGCATGAACTGTAGAAATAGACAGCGGTGTCTAAATAATTTTGTGTAATTTGTAACACAAACATATACATAAACATTTTTTTTTTATTCTATTGAAATTGAGCTACAAAGTGAATCCAGCTCTCAATTTTTGGAATTGAATATATTTTGTAGAGCATTCAATTCTGAAATATTGCATTTTTATTTTTGCGATTTATTTATACCAAATCTGTCTACATCAAATTCATATTACAAAAAATTCGCCGCCTCTATATAATTTCTTTGAAATAAAGGCATCAGAAACATAGAGCATAGACCGCCTGCGCCATGCAAAAGATCAATACCGTGATTTGGTGTCAAAAATTTTTGTAGAAAGGACCAATTTTACACAATCATTCAAATTAATATTCAAAGAAAAAAAAAACAAAATATATTCTCATTGTTATAATACACTTGAAAAATATTTTTATTATTTAGTTTTAAAGTTTTTAATTAATGCCACAAAAAATGGTCGTCCGCCCCATGTTGCAAATTTCTCTGTGCATTTTATATTGTTTTGTTTTCCTGCTTATCCAGCGCTTTCAACGCCTTGCGATCAACTCTGGTCCGTCCTTGGTACACGAACTAAAGCCGCAGCACACAGCAGCATTATTCATGTTTCACGCCTTCTTCGAAGGGCAGGCAAATACAAAATGGCAGTTGCGGCTAAAGCTCTGCAATTTTAAGCTGACTGGCCTACGGCATAATCAATGGTTGCCTTACATAATTGATTTTGCTCTGAATTGCAGCAAATTACCAGGCCGAAATGGATAGCTTCATTTGAATATGTGGCATATCGATAGTTTTTGGAGTGATAGAACCCGATGCCTGGATGATTACCCTCTGCAACCGATTTTCTGAACAGTTGCAAATGGGCGGTTGTGTTTTTATTTGCTGTTTGCTCATTACTTCAAGCCCTCAGTTCCGCTGGCCGCACTTATATTTGCACAGTTCTAGAGAGGAAGGAAGTCCTTTGGTGTCCTCGGGGGTGCAACATTTTCACACTGCAAGATGGGGGTATAGCGGAGTTCGGCACAAGTGATTGCACCTGCAGCCGCAGCGGCCTATAAATTCTCACATTTTGAGGTTGCCGAATGAACCGCGTCCGGCCCTCAACACAAAAGCTAAGCACAAGCAAAAATACAGATTCTGTCTCCGACAGCACCGATTCAAGACGAATTGGAATCGTTGTTTGATTGGAATTTCGACCCAATTAGGACATTTTTCAATAAGCAACAACCAATATGGG
Source organism: Drosophila watanabei (assembly GCA_008042575.1). NCBI lineage: Eukaryota > Metazoa > Arthropoda > Insecta > Diptera > Drosophilidae > Drosophila > Drosophila watanabei. Next base: position 2,886 of record VNJS01017012.1, on the reverse strand, counting down.
CTGCTGCTGTGTCTTTTTCTTTTGAAAAATGCAACAATTTTTTTCGGCAAAGAATACAAATACAACAACAGCAGAATTTTAAAAACTTTATTGTTGTCTCCGGGAAGAAAATTAATTGAGGATTACTATTTTTATTAAACAAGGATTAGTTATAAGGCATAAATACAATATGGTAAGAATAATAGGTATATTTGCAAAAAAAAAAAATAAATAAATAAAATAAATACCCTTGCAGATTGCAATTGGATCAATTATAATCAATTTCTATCTAAAATAATATGAATTACTTTCATATTCATATTATTTTTATAATTTTACACTTTTACATGTAAAGTAAAATATGATGTATATGATATAGTCGTCTGATATTTATGAAAGTAAAAATTAAATTTTAAAATAATATAAAATGCTTGTATCTCAAAGCAGAAGAAGTTATGTTGAAAAGTGACAAAGCTATGCTTTTTTTTCTTAAAATTTCTTAACCGTTTCTATAGCAGCTTTATGATATAGCAGTCCAATTTTTATAAAAATAAATCCGAAATTCTGGAAAACTATCTTTAACCGAGAATTAATTAAGTTAATTTTTTTGTGTAGAAACGGACAGACGGACATGACTAGATTGACTCGGCTGTTTTCATTTACTCTGAGACACGATATGTTATTGCAGATTTAGTGATTACATTTAATAAAAATCGGATGACTATATTACATAGCTGCCATAGGAACGATTGAGAAATTAATAAAAAAAAAAAAATACTTTTTTAGGTTTTCACATTTTTTAATCTACTCCGACATATGAGCATTTTATATTATTTCAGAAATATCATAGGCATAGGAACAATCAGTAAATGTAGAGGAGAGATGTACAGGTATAAAAAATATATGAAATATATCTACATATTTGTATATAGTTAGCTTCCTTTCTTGCGGCTGTTTGTTGTGTATGTATATATTGACAATTATTCTTATATTTAGGTTTCATTGTTGAACAAAAGTATAATGTCACTATTAAAGCTATTTATAAAAAGGGGTTGATCTTTATTGAGAACATCAGAAAAAGTGGTTTTTATCTTTAGATTTACAAGAATAAAAGTATTAAATTCCGTACAAATGTCATCAAAAAAATTCAGCTTGTTATATTTTTCCCATGTTTTCGTTGTTTTTAACATGTTTTTTTTTAATGACCAAGAAAATTATTCGGCTGGACCATAGCGGGAGCAAAAGTGTATAAATAATTTTTGGCAGGTTCAAGGTGCAAACAGGTTTGTACTTATACCGATATTTTTTAAGTCTTCGTTCAAACTTTCTTCAATAAATGTTGTCATCGAAATATATAGCTAAATTTATCCAACTCATAAATAACAAAAAAGTAATGTATATTTAAAATATATTTAACTAAAAACACCAACAAAAATTTTAAATTAAGGGTTTTAAATTAGTATTTTCGAATTTTCATTAAAACTTTCTTTTACAAACACAAGGCACGAAATTAAAAAAAAAAATATATTTATTTTAAGAATGTTGTTTTTAAAAATTTATGCATAACTGGTCTATAAATGTATTTATATATAACTGGTCTACTAAATCTTCTGTTTGTTTTTATACCCTTGCAGAATTCTATAATTTCAGTCAGAAGTTTGCAACGCTGTGAAGGATGCATTTCCCACCCTATAAAGTATATATTCGCGATCAGCATCAACAGCCGAGTCGATATAGCCATGTCTGTCTGTTCTTGTGTCCGTTCGTCTGTCCGATTATACGCTAACTAGTCCCTCAGCTTTGAGCTATCTAATTTAAACCTTGCAGATAGTCCACTCTCGGTTATAAGCTTTGCATAGTATTTTAGTATTTCGGATTTAAGTAAAAAAAAAATCGGACTACTATATCATATAGCTGCCATAGGAGAAATTTAGACATTTTTAGAAAAAAAAAATAGAATTTTGTTTATTTAGAACCTTGTCAAGATTAGACAAAAACTCAACGTAGCAAAAAATGTTTGGGTCATATAGTTTCACATATGGGTGTATGGACTTGGGGGATAAACATTTGGACATTTAATACGTACGAGAACTTAGGAAAACAAGCACAGTCAAGTACTCCAGTTTATATATGTGTGGCGACGATAAAAATAAACATTTTGTAAAACAAAAAGTGGAAACTTAAGAAACTTAAATTAGGATTTTTCTCTTCTCTTAAATTTTTGAAATGGTGGACGTTGTCGGTATTTAAAAGGAATAAGTAAATAATTTGCCAAGTTAACAGTTCCAAATCACTTTATCCTCAAAAAGTTGGATAAAAAAATGTTAAAATTAATTAATTTTATTAAAACTTTTAAGGAACCGGTTAGTAGTTGTATATATTAACAAAATAATAAATTGTTGAATGAATTTTTATCAACTAATTTTACAACATATCTGAGTAAATTTTTTTTTGTTTTTTTCTTGGTACAAATTTTTATTTGGTGTTAACTAGTATGCTGTTACCGCTGAGGCAACTTAATCTAGTTACAAATAGGATAACAAAAACAAATAGATCACATGACCGTACATACACAACTTAGACAATATCTTAAATTTTGCTACATTTATATACATTTATGTTATGACCCTTGTGGGTAAATCGGCTGGGTGGCATCTCTTTAGGCGTCTTCTCGTCGGTTGCGCTGTTAATTGTCTGGCCAATGCGTTAGGGTGGTCTCCAAGGCGTTGCACATAGCCGGTTGCCAAATTTTGTAGGACGTCTCCGACCTTGGGGACCTTCAGGTTCCTCTCGATGTCCCTGTTTCGGATGTACCAAGGGACGCCGGAAATTTTCCTCAAAATTTTGGCTTGCGCCACCCTAATTTTATTTAGATTGGACTTCGCTGCAGTGCCATATATTTGGAAA
>VNJS01017011.1:0-50209 GCA_008042575.1 Drosophila watanabei | reverse complement strand
ACGTCGCCATTTTAGCCATAATTTTCTTGCCATTCCTCTTCTTTTGGTTTTATTTTTTTACTTGCTTCTTGGTCGCGCGGGGCTGGCTTTTTGCCCAGAAAACGGCGACACTGGAAAGTCGAAAGTAGGTAAAAAAGTTTCGCTTCGCCCAGCGACGACCTTGCCCGCCCTTTTAGCACTTCCGCGTGTCTGCGGGTTTAAAGCCAAGACAAAGTTATATGTGGCAGACAATAAATCGCGAGCTATTGATCCTTGCTATATGTCTTAAACAAATTTATACGGCAAGCGGAAAACTAACCCATATATATCCCGGGACTTACTCGGGGCGTGGCTCCTTTGATAAACGCGCATATGGCGCCATTACAGCATGTCGAACATAAACTTCGCTCGCATCTGCAGATGGCGACGTGGGCTTTTTGCCAGTTCAACTCCGGTTTCTAGGCTCGGTGTAGGGTGTAGGGTGTAGGGTTTGGGTTTTGGATTTCAGGTTCTAGGCAGTGGAGTGGAGTGGAGCATTTAGCGTTGAGCGCTTTAAAATTAAGGCGCGATAGTAGAGATTTTACTACAAACACGGCTTAGGCAAGTTGAGACATAAATTTCATGATTAGAGAATGGGAATGGCACAGGAGAAGAAGGGTTTTGGAAAGGAGAAGGAGGTTCCCTAAAGGGAATTGTAAAATGGAGGAGAGTTTAGGTTACTAAGAAAAAAAATTAAAGGCCAAGACCATATTAATAAGAAGATTAATGTAAAAATTAAGATAACTTAGCGAACTTAGAAAGTTAAAGGATATTTAGATTGCTGATATATAATTAATGTATATCGATAATTAAGAAAATATTTGAATGTCTTATTTAGATTCAAAATATTTAAAGTTAATGTAATCCCTCTTAACAAATGTTAAAGAGTTAAGAAAGATATATCCCCCATTCCACCTCTATTAATAAGTTCCCCTTTATCCTTTTTGACTTTGTTTACCCAAGACTCGAGTCCTTAAGTGAGCTGCGTAACTCTAGACCCCAGGATCCTTTGGGTTCAGCTCCCATTTCAAGTACCAAAAAGTTTGCCAAGCTCTAAGCCAAAGCAAATTAAATTGCCGTTGCCAATGCCATTGGCCAAGCAAATGATTTTTTCCTACTGCCGCTTTTAGCGCATTTTTCCTTCCCTTTATTTTTTTTCTTTTTGTAGATGGAAAAAAGTTTGCCAACTTTCGCCATCATTTCTGGTGCCGCTTATCGACAAAAGTCAGCAAACAGATCGGATTTGTATTTAAATTAAGCATTAAATAGTAAAAAGGTAAAGGGGCGCTAAATGAAAACGAGCCAACTTGTGAGGGCCTAGAGGATTTAAGCCAAAAAAGATTTGCACTCGACAAAAAGGAGGTTTACTTGGCATAGAATGAAATATAATAAAAGAAGCTGTAGAAAATCCGGAATATAACTGTTATTTTCAATTTGTTTAAATAAAAATTGGAGAATAACTGTTATTTTAATTAATATTTTGAAGATTGAAATTAAGAGCTACTACTCATCTTTTATATATAAATTGATAAATAATAAATTTCCTTAAAATTTGTTTTTTATACAAATTTAATAACTTTATTTTAAAAATTTAAAATAACAGTTTTTACTCAACTTGATAAATTGATAAATAATAATAATTTTACGCATTTTTTAATGAAAATTAAATAAGAATTGAATAAGAATTAATTTTAATTAAAAAAAACATATTTCTGAAACAAGCTTATCTTGTTACTAAAAAGTCCTTTCAACTTTCCAGCTTAATTTTTTTTGGTAGTAATTGTCATTTTACTTATAACTCTTATTTGCGATCCCTGCCTTTTATCCAAGACTCTCTTATTAGATTTCAGGACTATATTTTTCTCTGAGTGCAAGGGCTTTGGGCTATCGTAGTGTCGGGACAGCTTTAGCGCCTTACAGCGGCATTTGCTGACAGGCATTAGGCGAAAGCGTCGCGACAGTGCCTGCTTCTTTCCCCCTTTTGCTGCTGACTCAACAAGCAGGTGGGTTGTGGGTGGTGTGGGGTGGTGGCTGGTTTCCAGAAGGTGGTGCATACCTGCAGCTGGACTTAGTGGCCTGGACGGCCGCGCTTCCGCTACCATGTCGTGGGCCATAAATCTTTCGGAAAATCGCGGCCAGGCGCAAAGTGCACCACAAAATGGTGAAAATTGCACGGCAAGGATGTAACAAAAGGGAAAGGAAGCGAGTGCAGGAAGACAGTGAGACAGAGAGAGAGTGTGTGAGAGTGAGTGAGAAGGACATCTAAGCGGGCAGCTTACACTGCTGCTCCTCCGCTTGGGGTTAACTGAGGTTCGGGCCGAGTGTCGGTTTCGGTTTCGGTTTCCGTTACTACGGGTTTAGTTGGCTGTGCGTAAATTTAGTGCCCTGGAAATTTAGTTTCACAGTTGCGGTGATTTACTTGGCCGGTGCTGTCCCGTCTAGTAAATGGCACAGTGGGATGAGTCTCAAGAAATAGTTGAGAAAATATTAAGTCGGTGGAGAAGCACACCAGTGAGGACCAGTGATGGCAAGACCATACTTTCAGATGATAGAACTTTATTTATATGACTTAGAATTAGAAAAAGTGGCTAGTTATGAGAACTTAATAGCTTAAAAACTTTGTAGTATTACATTAAAAAATGTTCATGTATCGGTAAAGCTCCAGTTGTTTAGTTTTTTAAGTTTTTGTGACAGAAACATGATTTCTGTGATTAATTTTATGTTGTTAATGATTTATATTATATATTCAGTTAACAGTTTCTTGATCCAATTTCTCAATCCAATTTCCCCGTTTAACATTCCACTGTGAATTTAAAATGTTCCATATTGTTTGCATTTGCTTTTAAATTTCCACGCTCAACATTGTACACGACGATGAAGTACAAAAAAAAGGGAATAAAATAAGACTGAACTTTTTGCCTACTGCCCTCTGTCGCTGTCGCTGTCGCTGGCTCAGCCCTTCCTCTGCCGGCGTTGAATTTAACATGAGGCAAGGCCGCGAGGAGGAGGAGCTGCTAGTGGGTGGTGATGCGGGAAGCGGCAGCGTCACATGTGTGCAGAGTTCTACGTGGCATGGAGCCATGGCAAGGGGCAAGTTGCGTTGTTACTTTTTTGCGATTTAAACAGCGCCATTGTTTATGCTGTAAGCTCAAAGCGAGAGAGGGAGCGAGATGAAGATAAAAACAGTAGAAAAAAAATTGAACCTCTCAAAAGCAAAATTTAAAAATATATAAATTAAAAAAAAAAAAAACTTAAAAGAAATGGATATTTCACTTAAAACGTTGTTTGTTAATAATAAAGCAACCTAAAAGCATAATTAAGAGCAGAAAAAATCTTCTTTGCTTTTCTAAATCAAAGCTTAACTTAATTTTTTCCAGTGCCTTAAAGGCCAGAGCTAACCAGACTCATTTAAAGAGAGACCCCGAGACATGAGTTAAGTGCGATGGCGAAATTTATGCGAAGAATGCAGCAGCAATATGTGCAACGTAGCAGCAGCAGCAGCAGCAGCAACATTGCTGCAGCAACAGCAACACGGTGGCTGCAACATCAACTGAACCACATGGTCGGTGAGCATTTTTCTTCGTCCTGTTTGCTTTTGGCATCCCGTGCTGGCTGCCAGCACCCAAAAAAGGACCAACGCCGCGTTGCAGGACGCTCTCTTTAGCCACTTTTTTTTTTTGTTCTTCCTGGCCGTTGAATAATGCTTAACGTGTGTGTGTGTGTGTGTGTGCTGGAGACAGGAAAAGTATTTGCCAGTGAAAAGTCTGCAGTTGTCTGCGTGATGTGTGAATAAGTAAGCTTTGTAAGAAGTTTTTCATTTCCCGCTTTTCCCTTTGTCTGCTCATTTCTCTCTCTTTTCTGCCATTCGCCACCATTCCCGGCAATTTTTCAGTTTTCGCCCCTTTGTTCCAAGGGGAAAACTGCGGCTGCCTGGGGGACAGGGACAGGGGTGTTGTTGGTGGATGGCTAGGCATACGGAAACTTAATAAGATTTTAATTGAAGCGCAAGAATTTAATTAATTTAATTATGAATACATAAGCCGAAGACGCGCCAGGCCATGATATATGTGAGGTAAAGACGCGAAGAGCAAAAATACTTTCCGCCGCGGAATGCAATAACATTTCAGATTTTATTAAATCATTTTGAATTTAAAGAAGGGAATCCAAGGGAAAGAGTGCGATAACTTGGAAAGTATTTTTGGTTAATTATATTCTACTTTTAATATTTCTTTTGAAAATCTTTGTCAAGTGTTTTTTAGATAATGAAATGTCAAAATTAAATAATTTCTCCTTTAATATGTGCTCCAGATTTCTCACCATGACGTCACTTTAAGATATAGCCCAGCTATTTATTATCACATTATTAATATCAGTTTGGTAAACACTTTGCGGAAAAGTCACGTCCCAAAACGTCTTTTGTCAGCGAAATTCTTGGAGAGTATTTCACGCGCTGTTTCAACATTTATTAATTATTTTTTTTGTCGCTTCGGGTTTCCGTAAAAAAACGAAATAAAAAAAATGAAACCAAGAAATAAATGAATTTCCGCATTCTGAATTGAGTCTGAGATGTAAGTGCATTGACCAAAGACAGGGAATGCACATGCCAGAGTGTCTAGTTAGGACTAGCTCGGGGAACGTCATTCCGTGACTTAATTAAAGCCCAACTTTTCGCCGAACGGAGACAAGGAGTCATTAATTTAATTACTGCTTTCAATTAAACGCAGCTCCAGCTGCATAAATCAATTGATTTGGCTTCGCATGTCGTGGATATCATCGTCATTGAGCTTGATTCATTCATCTGAACACTTGTACATCTGTTCGTTGATGTTCGTTTATCAATTATTGCTTTTCGGAGGGGGAATCATCAACATCGACATTGCCAGCGATGGTTGTTGCGTTTTCCCCAGCACAGTTGACCGACTTTGAGTTATTGTTTTGTTTGATTTTCATTAAGTCTGCAGGCCCCCCCTTTCAAGTTGCAACTTGCTTCTGCCAGTTGCAACTTGCCGGTCGTTGCAATTACTTGCGTCATTAAACCGAGGCAGCCATTCGGCCCCGAGCCCGGACTGTGACCGGGCTGAACCCTTGGGTGATTTATATTACTTTGCCAAGTTTCTAGAGTCGCCAAAGATTTTCAATTGAGTTGCCCGCTCTGTTTTCCCAACATTAACAACTCGCAATTAGTGGCCGCATCTTGTTGCACTTTGAGTTGTTCTGGTTAACCCCAAAAAGGCACGTAAGTTTGCCAAGTCAAAGACGAAATTTGTTGCAAGAATACTTGGAAAGTTGCATTTGTTGTAAGGGGAAAATAGGAGGAAAAAATAAAGAAAAGCTGATTAACTTTGGTTAAAGGAATTTGTACTTTAATGGAAACCAAAGGCAATAAAGTTAATACTTTCGATTGATTTTTTACAAATTTATTTGGCTTCCTTATGAGATATATTTCTTAAAATATTATTTACAACTTTTTATCAAAACTCTTCTGAATTAAAATCAATTAAAAACAATTTTTTATTATTTCTCCAAAAATGAATATCAATTTAATTTTAACCCGTTTTTTAGGCTTAATAAAAAACTCTAGCTAATATTTAAGCTATTTTTATTAATGTGAACAAGATAAAAATGATTCATTTAAATAAAACATTAATCCCTGTAAATAATTAAAACCCGCAAAACGTATCAGCGCATTTATCCAATCGGCCTTAGCCCGCAGGCTTAACTCCTAAGCCGCCTATACAATCATAAATCCTATCCATAAAACTCGAATTTCAATCGTAAAAAATAAAAAAAATCGAATTCGAAACCGAAAATCGCCAACGCAGTGGAAAAAAAAAGAAACAGCAAACAGTGGCGAGAAAAACCGCGCGTGCAGGCGCACTTGTCATTCGGCGCGTTTAAAACCGCACTGCGACAGCGGGCAGGGGCGCAGTGAAGGGGGTGCTGTTAACAGGGAGCTAGCTGCTGTCCCCAATTAATTGTTGTATTTAGCAGAAATTGGAATTGGAATGGAAATAAGTGACACAACATCAACGCGAATTAAAATTATTGTCGCCGGTGCTGTAATGCAATCAGTTTCGATTTGATTACCTTTAATTGACTTTTCAACACTGGTGAATCAGCGGCGCTGGCAGCGACGTCAACGGGGGCTGCATTTAACACTTGTTAGTGTTGTTTTTGTTGTTGTTTCTGCCGCTGCTGCTCATTAACAATTCAAACTGTGTGTTTTTGACTCTCCGCTCCGCCGCACGGCTTAATTTATTTTATTTAATTCAATTCAAGGCCGGAAACTGTTGTCAAACATATTGTTGATCGTGTCGCAGGACCTGCAACGATAAAAAGAGATGTGCAAAAAACGCATAAATAATTCAATCCCATCGTAAATTGTTAATAATATTGGAAAGAGGTTTGCATGTTGGCAATTTATGATTTGCTTAAAATATTCATTCAATTGTCGGTATCCCAAACGGAGGATTGACCCTCTATTTTTTTCGCTTTTTCCCTTTTTATTTGTATTACTTTTTACTTATTTCTTTTCGCTTTTAATTTCAATTTTAATTATTTATTTATGGTAATGCCTTAATGGCTCCACTGAACGGGAAACGATTGCTGGGGTTATGCATTTTCCATATTTCCCGAAACACTTGATTCCATTTAATAATATGCATAAATTAAACTTTTTTCCATTAAATGCATTCAATTTTGACACGGCCTCCTTCCCCCTGATTTTTCCTAGATAAACTCTAGATAATTATTTAATATTCAATTACTCAAATGGCAATTTTGCATTTGAATAACTTGCGGGCAGCATAAAAACAGTTTAACAAATTGTTTGGGCTTAATTAATAAATTGTGCCACTGTTTTTTTCTTATCGAGAAATATTTCCGCATTTTAAGGAGAGCCATAAAGCAAATGTTACCGCACCGGAAAAATATATGTGAAAATGGGGAAAATGCAAAATACTGCTACTCTCCCTATTGCCACTGGGAACTGTCCCTTGTCTGGGTCCCCAGAAGTCCCATGTCCCGGGTCCCAGCTCCTGCTGCTGCTTCTGCTGTCCCAGCTTGTGTCCCTTGTCTTTTGGGGTGCTGGCTCCATACATGGCAAGTGTTGTAAGTATGTGCTTAAATACGCATTTATTCATACAAATATGGCCAGAAGGCGTCTGCGGCAACCGCAGAAAGCATCAGCATCAGCAGTGGAATCAGCAGCAGGAGCAGGAGCAGGAGCAGTTGGAGCAGCAGCCGGCAGAACAATAAAAGCAAGTTGTGACTGTTTGAACAGCAACTGTGATGCAAATGGGGGATACCCTGTAGTTAGTTCATAATGGTTAATATTGAGCCATAAAAATATAAGCTCCATTTATTTCCTAATATATTTAAAGATATTTATTTAATTAAAATAGATAGATTCTATTTATATTTTTAGTTTTCATAAGGAAACATATCACAAATGATGCCTAATTTTGTTAAGAAAATCACAAAAAATATCACAAATAATACCTTGTTATATCATCCATTTCAGTGTCCCTAGACCATTCATACCCTCTGCTACCCTGTGTCCACTCAGTATGGCAAAACGCAGAGCGAACGAATTTCCATGTCGTCGTCGTTGTCGTTGTCGTGGTTGTTGCTCGTTAGTTGCGCATCTGATTTGCCCGCCGAGGGACGACGCAGGTTCGTCGGGCCCCAGGAAGCAGGATGGAGCAGTAGCAGGAGCAGGAGCCAGAGCAGACCCGTTGCCGGACCCCTGGCCGGAGCCCCGCGGGCTCCTTGGCCAACGCGAACATGGCGCAAATGTGACAAATATGGTCATGAAGTGTGCAAGTGACAAGTCCAACATACTTACAAATTTTCATGAGGACCCACAAAACCCGCTGAACGGCGATGAGAGGGCAGCAGCTCGGGCATTCCTCTGCGTTTTCAAATATATGTTAATGATGCCAGAGGCAGAGGCGGAGGCGGTGGAGGAGGCGGGCTTGGCGCACAATGATTTCCAGTTTTTTTTTTCTCGCCGGCTTTTCCCTGCTTAGTTGGCCCAAACGTATTTCCTGTCCCGCCGCAGCCACGGAGCTTACCCAACACCTCTTCAACTGTTTTTATTTTAACGATTTTTTTCCCCATTTTTTTTCTTACCGGCTGCAGCCTTTTGTTTGGCAAATAAAAAACTGATTTGAATATGTGCAAACTAATGCCGTCGTTGATGAGCTGGCGCTTTTTTTTCGCTCTGCAAATTAAATTTCAATTTCCATTTTCAACGGAAGCAGTCTGAACAAGGTTTTCTTTGCTACCTCATTCTTTGGGTCTAATGTGATTTAGATAGCTTTTTGGGATTTTAATTGGCGAACATCAGCTGGAAAAGTAGATTGCGTTGTTTCTTTCAAGGGTTTTTTAGAAGACTCATTTCTGAATGACAGATTAAATATTGGATTGCTTAATTCCTCACTTTCCTTCGATTCGATTTCCCACAATAATTAATCGATTGACTTGCTGCTGTTCTCAGTAATAATCCCGGCAGGAAATGCGTGTTGCAGCTTGAAGAGAGAACCTCTTATGGAACGGAATGAAAATCAGTCACCTTCTTTTATCCTCCAAGCACATGTCCATTTTTCAAGCTCGGACAGGAAATGACAACGAGCTGACTGAGCAAACGAGAAATCAAACGAGAAACAACCTGAGAGCAGCACAAAAACCAAGGAGCAGCGCCGTCGCAAGATTTTCCCGCATGGTCAGCGGCAATCAGCGTTGCATGCCACATGCAATGGGCTTCGAAAAATCGGTCGGCCAAGTTTTCCGATCCGAAAACTCATTTAAAATAGGTACGCACTTAGGAGATGGGGGATTTTCAAGTATTTACAAGCACAGAGGGAAAAGTTGTAGTAATTTGAAAAGTAAAATCTAAGCTTAAGATTTAATTAATTGATCTAAATCATAGTAAGTTTCAAAATTTTTCATAATTGTATTCGAGAATTCCCTTAACTTCGGAAATATTTATAAAAAAGTTGAAAGGAAAGAAAAACAAAATATGTAAAATTTAACATGTGATTTTTCCAACATCATAAAAGTAAAATGTGTAAAAATTAACTGGTAATTTTTACAACATTATAGCTTAACTTATATTTTTTACAAATTCTAAGGTAGCATCACACTCTTTACCCCTGTTTGTCTCAGTGCACACACGCACTTGGTTTTGTCTCCTCTCGTTGAAGCTCTAAACAACAAAATCCGTCACGAAAATTACATAATTACCTGCAATAAATTGTAATTACGGACTTTGTTGGTAACATTTTGCTTAGATAAACGCTTTTTCATGTCGCTGTCTGGGGGCTGCCCCGCCCCTCACAACACACACACACAATCCCCCCTCCGGTCCCCAGATCTGTTTGATTTTGTTGTTTTGTTTTGGTCTCTTTACCATTTGGGTTCCATTTTCGCCCAGCCCGACATTGACTTTGCCTCGTCCGCTGGCATAAATTAGACTAAGCAATTACACCAAACAGACTGAGTCGAGCCGAGGTGACAATGTCACTGGGTTGAGGGTACTTTTAGGGGGGAGGGGATGACATGGAGCAAGGGGCGGCACGTTTTTGGTTCCACAAAATAAACGCTACATGCTCTCCTATCCTATCTGAAGGCCTCCGGGCCCTGGGAAGCCATTTATACCGATTTGTGGCTGGTCAGAAGTAAACTTCTGGGTGGCGAGGAGAATCGTTGTTGCGCCCCCGAGGCATCAACCGAATTTATCTGTCTAAATTTATAATTTAATTTCCACGGGAGCGGGTCCTCTCGAAGCGAGGACATTCGATCTGGAGCAAATTCAGATGGATTTCGCTGGAATCACAGCATCAATGAATCATGACTTCGATCGAATGAATGCCGAGTAGCAGCCAAACCCCTCCGGGTGACCCAGTGGAAGAGGAAAATATATATTTGACAAATTGAGCTGGAATCGATAAATAATAATTGAAGGCGAGAGTGTGCAGGGGCAGAGAATGATTGTAGATTGAAGAGATAGAGGCGGAGGTAGACGCTCTGTCTGGGACGGGGTTGCTTGCCCATAAAAGCAATTTCAATAAATAAACAAATTGGGTCAATGCAACGGCAGACCGGAGAGGCGAAAAGCACACAAATCGAACGACACAAAAATATAAAAAAAATGTCTGCAAAAATACACAAATTTCCGAGTTCAGAGTGACCAAAGTTGACCATTTTCGGGGGCTCATTAGGGCGGTATGACACCCACTTTGGCTCTCATTCATTATGAGCATATAAACGCAGCGCGGAAAAAAAAGAGTCATTTGGTCAGCTATTTCGAGGGAATTATACAGCCGAAAAAATATATGGGGAAAAAAACTAGAGCGAAAACTAGTTTCTCTGGCTCTTTGGTAAGCTGCATATTAAAGTTGTTCCAACGCCAGATTTGCATATTTAAACACACACAAAACGCATACGTAGTGTAATCAACTTTGAACTATATAAATTTTCTACCTTCACAAATAAAATCACAAACGCTGAACGTTGAAATTTAAAATGCAAAATCAATGGGAAATAAATGCGCATAACGTTTAGCGTAATTACGGATCGCCAGTCAATGCAAATCCTCCAAATGCGTCTGTTTTATATATAGAAGAGCGATTCCCTTGATAAGCCGGCAAAGTGAATTTGAAAAGCATTTATTATATTGTTAAGGTTAGACCGTAGCGATGACATAATGTATATAGACACACTTTAATCTGTATTCCCCAGAAATCATGCATATTCTTTCAACTCTTAAGGTGTGCGACTATTGACAGTGATTAATTTAGCAAATAACAAACAGCTTTGCTAATTTTTCTGTCTTTTCGTTTTGGAATTTGCTGAAAGCCGCATTTGCATAAATTTTGAAATGCTAATATTTAAGAGTCACTAATTATTTATTGGATTATAGGAATACTTGAGGCTATCTTTGTATTTTAAAGAGTATTATTTAAATATATATTTATAGCCAAAAGAGAAGGTAAGGTACTCAAATAAGCCTTTGCCTTTCCTGCAAGTCATGTGTGATTTGGGCTAATTATATGTTACCAAGGCTCAAAGTGAGTTGGGCTTATCGGAGGATTTCCATTTCCTCTATGAGTTTTTTTGTCCTGATTCCCCCGATATAATCTTCCGCTTCGTTAATGTCCGCGCAGCCTGCCATGGCATAACTTTTATTTGCAGGCCATTAAACATTTAGGACCACGCCCCTTAATGTCACTAAAAGCGCTGTTTGGCCGGCGGAGGGAGCTTTGCATAAATCGATCTGAGGTCTGAGCCTGTCTCCGGCTATTTACTTATTTATCACAATGACCCAGCCCTATTCCCAGACCACACACAGCGTAATAGTTCCCCGGCTCATGGTTCTCATCTCCTCCTGCTTTTCTTTTTTTTTGCACTCCTCGGGGCAGTCAGTCCTCCATTATGCCGCTGTTTGCCTTGATAATGTTTCCAGGGGGGGCGAAAAGTCAGGGAGTACTCCTCGAGTTGGTCAAGACATGGCTGCCTTTTTGTCATTTCAGTTGTGTTTACTAAGCGGAAACACGAAAAAAATAAATATATATAGAGAGTTGGGGCATTTATATATATTTGCACACCTCCCCCAAATTGAGGCCTAGTTCTCGCTGGGACTCCCCGACTCGTTGCTCCTAAGCAAATAATTTATTTATGGGCTTGTTTACTTGTTCCGGCTGCGGATCTGTGGATCTCTCTGGCTTTGAGTCGGCTCCTCTTTGTCATGTTTGCCAAGGGCTTAGTAGGTGGCAGTTCTCGAATTCGCTTTATAAATAAGAAATCAATTGATTTTATTTACAACTCTTAAGGCGCTTAACAATTCCGGCTCTGCGGAAATTGAACCACTCTATGGAGTGGATTCCACATAAATATTGTTTCTCCGAATGCGCAGAAACACAAGCTGCCTCTTCTGTGCCAGCCTTAATAATAATAATGTTTACTTTCGGTTTTGCTGCATTTGCAATCGCAGTTGCCATCCGAGTAATCAAATGTTGAAGCTGCCAGCTCTGAGCTGGGAGTCAGGATGAAAATGTTTACGCCGAGAATTTCTGGGAATAACAACTGGTGGAAAGTGTTGCAAATTTATCTGCCGTTCCATGCAGATTCTCGGTTTCATTTTTATTTTGTTGCCACGCTTAGAGTTCCCTGCTGCTGTGAGAGCTTTTTACCCACAAAACAGGGGGAAAAGGCCAGGCTATGAGAACGAAAAAGCAGCAGAGTTTTCCATTAGCAAATGCAACCACAAAAGCCCGACTCCGGGTCTCTCTCGCTCTACTAATTCCGATCCAATAATTTGCACTTAATGCCAGAGTTCTGGCTCGTTCGGAGTTTCCAGTTTCCAGTTCCCAGTTACCAGTTTCCCTGCTTTCCCTTCTCTGGCTGGGTCTCAGTTACTTTCATTGAAAATTCCCTTTCAGAAAAGCATTTCTTTTTCCTGCCTGTTCCGGTGACGATAGATTCTCTTACCAAAAAATCTCACTGATGAATCCAAGTTAAAGTTTTTGGGGAGCCTCGCTTTGTATTTACATTTCCCTGGCTAGGATTTCCGTGGCCACAGTGCCCTGTTTTTGGCCCTGACACCACACATAAGTTATTATTTACTCTGACAATAGTGGTGGCGTGTCCAGGGGGACAGGATGAGAATGAGGATGAGAATGTTTAGCTCCTCTAGCCCTCCAGTTTGCCACTCAATTGACGCTGGATACAGACCACTGCCGCCTGTCTTACTCCTGCATTTCCCCGGGCTGTTGTCGGTCTGCCAAGTGTTGTCGTGTTGACTTGGCTCCAACTCCACACACAACTGACTCTGTACTCGACTCTGTCCCCCAGATTTTGCTCCTCTGCCAGCTGCTGCTCCTTTTTCCCATTTCAGTTTTCCACTTGATAGTTCTCCGTAACTCGTTTACTCGGGATACTTGACTGTTTCTATTTGTTTTGAGGCAGAATTTTCAGTTGAATATGAGGAAGTACACTGGAGAATCTCCAATAACATAATTTATGTTTAAAACTTATTAAGTCCAAGAATATTCATTAATTAATTTTCCCTACAAATATACCTTAATTTTGCCCAACTATTTGCATAGATTTTCCCAAGAATTCCACTTCACTTCTCCCATTTCCCTTACTTGTCAGGGCACTCCCCCTTCTCTGGCTTTAAATAATGGCTACTTTTTGATTTCCAGCCATAATTCAGAGGAAAAACGGCACAGATCGAAGTTTGTATCTCTGGGCTGCCAGAGGGAAGCTGCTGTGTCTGCTAGAACTATCTGTATCTGTCGGATTCGTTCGCCGGCTGGCTCGTTCGAGTGGCGCTACGCTGACCATTTTTGGGTGGCCAAGAAGAAGGAGAGCCTTGGCAGCACGCGTTGAGGCGGCCTGCTGCTGGCCATAAAAGGCCGTACCAGTTCCAGTTCCAGGGCGACGCGTTGCCATGTTGAAGCGCTCTTGGCTTGGCTATAGTTTTTTTTTTCTTCTGGCTGCCAGTCTCTCGAACTTGTGCTTGTCAAACGTGGCTGTTAGATACAATTACAGTTAGCTGCAGATACGCGAGCGGCGGCGGCGGCACTCGATTGAAGTCCGTTGTGGAGTGCCGCCAGGTATGTATCTTCATCGTCATCTCGGCATCTTCATCTCTCCCGCAGTCATGTGCGGTCGCCAGCGTCGTCTCAGATTTTCATTGTTCCAAGTGCCCAGATTGGCCCTGCTACAGTATCGGTGTATCTACGCCTTGTATCTGCATCTGGGCATGCGGAATCCAGCAGATATATGTATATAGAGCGGCTGCTATCCGAGTGCCTGGGAGGCGTGTGAATCATCGGATACGACCATCGGCCAGCCAGCGGCTACAGTGGCCATTAAGTGCGACAAGTGTTCCGGAGCCAGTGGAAAATTGCATAATTGCCATGTTGAAGATAATTGCTGGCGATGAATCATCCCACGGATCGCTTTTGGGCAAGATGTGTTGCGGCAGCCAAGAAACTGGTTGCGGATTAATGGCCTTCGATCGACGGGGAGGTTCCAATATTTGGCATAATTATCAACCAAGACATGTGGGATGTTAAAGATTTCATTCGGGTTTCTCAGACAACAAATTTCACAATTTAAAATATCTTTGTTTTATTCCTAGTTCTTGCACAGCTTTAATTCCATTCCATTTCTACTTCTCTGTTGTTTCATTTCATCTTAACCGGAGGTCACTTTCCTTTAAGCCAAAATCGCTTCGGTAAACATAAACTAAACCACAGCTCACATCCCACCAGAAGTGCGCCCAGAAAAGCAATTAAAGATTAACGTCTAGCAGGAGGAGAAGGAAACCGGATCCGGGCTCTGGAAATGGATGACCAACACGTGCTAAGCTTATTACGAGCCCTGATTTCTGGGGGGCTTCCGTTACGACCTTCGGTGTCTCTCAACTCTTTGCAGCCAAAAACCGAGACAACATTCGAGTAGAAATGGCAACAAACTAATAACCAATAAAAAGTCTTAAGCCATCTTAAGCTCATAAATGCTATTTTCAAATACAGCAAGTGGTCGGTGGGTCCTAGTTCCTGGGGCCATAAAATAATCCAACTACGTTACTTGTGTGTGTGCAAGAAGTGGCCCCCAAAGGAAACCGTTCGAGTTGAAAAGCCCTTTTAATAAGCATTTTGGCCAGACTCAAGTCGAGGGAAATAAAAATAAAAATAAGGAACTTGCGAGGGCAACAAGTGGCAACTGGAGAGCGACGAGCGGTGATGGAGTGTTGCAGGGTTAAGGAGAAACCACTTCGGTTGATGTTTGAGTGAATGGAGTCGGCAGATGAGCAGCGGCACCCGGCCTGGGCCAATGATTGGCAGCGAACGCCGTAGAACAGGCTGTAAAATAGAGCAACAGTTGCTGCCTCAGAGCTGCGGTCATGTTGCACGTTCAAGATGACAGCCAGGCTGGCTGACGGCCAGCGAGGGTTGCCTTTAGAGTATGAAATGAACAGAAAATGCAGAAGAAAAAGGTAAAAATCTTAAGATAAATAAAGATATGAAATAACTTTGATAAATCCGTATTTTTAAATATTTTTAAAGTAGATTTTATAAATTTAAGATGAAGTAATAATACATAATTTTGATTTTTAATGAGTCTGTCTGGTAACGAAATCGATTTAAGATTGCTTCGCCCTCTAAAGTCCTAACTTGTCTCTCAAAGTTTCAACCTCTTTTTAAGTTAACACATGTTGACCCCTGATCTTTCAGGGGACAGTCTCTTGGGCATTCCCCGCTGTCAGAAGTTTTGAGTCAACCCATTTATCAATTTAACTCACGTCTGGCAGACAGGCAGTCAGAGACGAAGCCGAAGCCGAAGCCAGAGCCGGCTGGCAAAACGCTGCAATGCAGTTGAACTTTTAATTTGATGAATGATATACATTTGTCTCGAGTGCGAGGCAACCCCCTTTGCGGTGGACCCCTTTCTTTAACCCTGGCCTGCCACAGAGATTGCCGCAAGAGCCGGCCAGTAATTGTTGTGGCAGAGTCAAGGAGGCAGAGTCCGAGGAGCGATCGCCTGGAAGTATTTGCACAGACGAGCTGCGATATATACTACGTATGTATGCTCTCCCTGTCAGATCTCTCGACTCGACTTGGGCTATATAATTTAGCTTAGCTGCAATTATGAGATGTGCCGGGCTGATCTCGCACACATGGAGATGGGAGATGGGAGAAACCTGAACTTCACCGGAAGCCTCGGCTTTTGTGAATCAAAAGCAGAGCAGCGAAAAAAAAGAAAAGAAAAGAATAACTCGTTCTTACGGTTTTATGTTGGTTTTACAAGTGCCTGAGGCATCGCCCCTCCACCAAACCATGCGTCTGGCAGATGCCAACGTCGAACTGGCAACATCCAACATCCTTAATTATGACAATCATCTCAGCTTGATGTTCATTTCTTGACTTGGTTTTGTTTTCCGCGGCGATCTCCTTTCCTCTCCTCCGATCTGGATCGCTGGCATCCGCCAGTTGTGCGTCGGTATGGGGTCACTTCTCGATACCATCGACATGGCAGCAGCACCAGTAGGGAGGGACCAACGCCACAGATCGCAGTAAGAGATCTTTGGCACAGTTTTCGCAAAACACTTTGGAATGCTGGGGGTTGATTTAGTGCAGCGGCACTGGGAACCAAGTGGGGGAGAAAAAAATAAGGTAGAGGAAGCGTGAGAGCTTTATTCTGGGGAACATATATAACCCTTGTGATCATTTCGGGGTATCTCTTGGGAAGGCATAATTATTGCCAAGGAATATCTTATTTATTGTTTAGTTTTCTGTTCTCCAGAATATGCAATTATTGGGGAGAGCAAGACCTAAACTTTAAGACCTTAGCTTAAGTTTGCCTTCTTTTTTAACTTGAAACTCGTATGAACGATCTGTGACCTCTGATCGTGACTTGTATAGAATTTTCCAACCGATCACTTTCGTTTTCAAACAAGCAGAGCTGAATTACATGTGCCAGCTGATTGATTATGCGGTCAGAGCAGCGACAGCTAAGCAATTAAAAGCTCAGCTTTCACCCTCGGGCCCCTAATTACTTTCACTGGACCCAGGGCCTCGGCCTCAGCCGCAGCCGTCATCAAATCCAACTTGCAAATAAGCCGAAGTCAGCCAGAGGCGCAGTTACAAGTCGAGCACGCAGCCGGACTTGGGTTATCATCATCGCCATCAACATCGCAGGGGGCCAAAAGGTTAATATGGCAATTAGCCAACTTTAACCAAAAATGAAAGAAAGAAAGCCGAGCCAAAGCCAAGTTTCTGACAATTAACAGATAGCCCTGGAAGCCAGCTCGTTGATACGATAACTTTCAAATGCGATTAGGGTCGATGAGCTGCCAACTGGATCCGAATCGACAGGTTCTAACAAATGGTAAGACGTTGCCTCTCCATCGAGCCTAAGAACAACAACCACAAGATACCAGATACAAAATACGAGATACAATATACTTTTGAAAGTATCTGCTTCAGACGAATTTCAACAGGTTCACGCCTCTATCGAAATCTCAGACACACATTAAATGTAATTTTCGGAACGATGGTGGTGGTGGTGGGGCAAAAAAGGAAAGGAAAAGGCCGCCGCCAGATCCACTTGTAAGTGGTGTACATCAGAAATTTCCAACAGATTTTACAAGTGCCCCGAAAAGGGGCATTGGTTTTGGCGTGATTACCGCAAGTAAACTATCTCTCGCAGCTGGATGTATGCCTCCGGTTTTTATATCTCTCTCTCTGCCTCTGCCTCTGCCTTTGTTTTCCTTGTTTTTCTTATTTTTTGTATCTTTTTTTTTCTGGTTTTTATGTTATACGTTTTTATGAAGATGAATTTCTTTTTTATGAGTGATTTAGACGTGCCTGCCGCTCTGTAGCCCCCCGCTGTTTGGTAGCTCCAATTACCTCGGATCTCGGTTGATTGATTCCGCCGCTCCACACATCAGTTCAATAGCCCAACGGCTAATCCCAGAGTAAGCCCAAGCCATACGTCATCTTAGGTTTACCTTCAATTGTTAGGAGTGGGCTCAGAGTCAATGACAAATCCGTTCAACAGGTGGCTCTGAGGCAGATCTCTGCGTACACCTGTTAAGGGCTTCTGCTAACACTAATGCCAGCATCGGAGCATCTTTATCTGCGGCCCATCAAGCGGATCGCATTTGCATACAATTCCCATCGTTGTATATATACCTCTGAGAGATATCTATATACATATATATATCATTTTCCCTATCGCCCAGTGACAATCTGGCGGGCATAAATCAGGGGGCCGCAACATCTCGGCTTGGATCTCCGGTCTATAAATTCAAATTAGCTGGTTCAACTTTAGCCCCGGTCGCGGGGCAGGTGATTTAGCACTTGGCATATGCCAAGAATCAGTTTGCAGGTGTTTCAATGCCAAAACGAGTTTACATTCAGCCACTTGACTTATTTGCCCGCTAATTTCTGGTTATTTATGCGAGCCAAGCCGAGAGCCGTTGGTAAAAAGTCAAACAATAGACGCTTTTTGGGTGGGGCCTCAAGTCGGTTTTGCGGATTTGTTTGTTTTCCCCTGAGCGCGCTTTTCGGGTGCCTTATATTTTTTTGGGTCCATTGTTTGGCTGACAACATGACAATTACACGTTAAGAATTTTCGAAAACAAATTGCGTTGTCAGCTCGGGCTGGAAGTAATCAGCATGGCAAATTATGGAATTATTTCCATCTGGAATCGAGTCGGACTCGAAGGTCGCCGCCATAATTCATTTCACTTAGTCAAGTGCAGGTTTAATTTACAACTGAGGTGATCTCACGCAAGGCAAGCATTTTGGTAAGATAAATACAAAATAACAATTTTGGCGGTGTCAAAATGTATAATTTTGTTTGGGGTTTTATTTCGATGATCTCAGACAGACATTTAGATGAGCTAAAAATAATTATTTGGACTTTGAGACGAGTAATTTTAAAAAGGTAATTTAATTTGACAGATGAATACGTGAAAGTTGCAATTTTAGTAGATTCTTAAAATAAATTAAGCAGTTTTAGACTTGAATAAAATAATAATTAACTTGTCTGGCAAAGTTGATATATAAATATATTTAGTTCAACTTGAATGGTCTCCCTGCTTATAGCTTTGTCTGTCTGCAACTTATAAGATTCTTTTGGCATTGAGCTGCTTTTAACTTGAGCATTTTCGGGGAAAGGAATCCTCTCAGGATGCTCTGAAATTTTACAGAGGCCATTTCAGTATTTGGTTTTTTTTTTTTTTTTTGAAGCAAAAGGCTGAAAGGGAGGAGAGGCCTGTTTGTTATTTACCGACAACTTTATGGCCACATGTCGACAACAACCACGGCGAATTGTCATCATAAACAATGTGAAAAAAAAGAAAAAACCAACAATAACAACAAAAAAAAAGCAACAAATTTGTTGCTTACATATTTCCCTCACTTTTTGTTGCTGCTTTTGTTGACGCGCATGTGTGAAAAATAAGCAAGTTCCGAGCCGGGCGTCCAAGTAATGTGGGGGGTGTGGTCGGTCCTCAACTCCAGCGACATTCACGAATTTTTCTGCTGACTTTTTTCTTGCCTCTTTTTCCCCCATTGAAGGCTTTTCTTGGTTTTTTTTTTTTTTGCTGTTGTTTGTGTGCGGAAAAGCGCCGCCACGGCGTCTATTTAATGAAGTGCCAGGCCCCAACGATTTTTCGGGCGACACACACGCGAGGCTCGACATTTTTTGTGTGTGCTTGTGGAGTAGTGTGAATTTTCACATCAAGTTCGCTGCAGTTTTGGGCCATCACAAAGCGATTGCACTGTGCTGAGCCGGACTGAGCCAAGTTGAGTTATCCCGCCGGCCGAAGGTGCGAACGGACAGAGTTGACAGGTGGGCGGAGTTCCGCTTGATTTAAGCGCCAATTGAATGGGGTTAGCAGCGGGTTTTGTGGCCATGTTTAGAGGTGCTTCACAGACGGCTTAAGAGCACTTGAATACTAAGCAGATGACACACTAACCAAAAAAAATGAGGGTCTTAATTATGAGAGAAACTGCAAGTCACAGAAAAGTAGCCAAAACAAAGGAAAGTTTACTGACAACCAAAAAATCAGAAATCATATTCCTAATAAATTGATCAAAATTATTATTTATTATTATAAAATTATATAAACATTTTTATTATGAATGTTTAGCCAGTATTTATGCTAATACGAAAATATAGTCATAGGAAATAAATCAAAAGAAATATATTTCAGAGTAATCTGCATAAAATAATATTTATTATATTTAAATCCACAAAAAATGGTTCGTAAATTAAGTCAAGCCATTCATATAGTTTAATTTGTCATGTGGTTTTATTTTTCTATTATTTTAATAAGTATTTATTATTTGAATACGTATTTCCCAACTTTGTTTTCAGTTTTCTAAACGTTCCTAAATCTACCAAACAAATTTCCTTTTATCCAAAATAGATCACAATTTCCACCAAGAGACTGACACATGGTCGAGATCATTTCGACTTAACCTAAACTCCCGTTTTAAATCCATTTAAGCCAACATATCGAGGGCCCTTTGGTCGAGCACTTACCCGCGAACACATGTGTATCCAATCACTCGCTGGCCCGGCTCCTCTGGTATAATCTGTAATGAAGAGCAAACATATAAATTTAATAAGCTGTCACATAAATTTTCCACTCTCTCATGAGCACTTAAAGCTATATACTGGGCACTAGGCACAGCCCGAAAATTCATTCAAGCCGAACACTAAATTAGAGGAGAGAGAGTCAGCGAAAAAATGAGAACCTAAAAATAGTGATAGAGCAGCGAAAGAGGCGGAGGGAAAATCTGAAACGAATTAAATCCACTTAAAAACCGTTGCCAATGGCAAAATGAAAATGTTTTGGCATCTGTTTCGATTTAAAGGATTGAGTGGAAATTGAATACTTTCCCAAGAACGCTGACGCTGACTAAGTGAAAATTAATAGCCGAGAAAACCCACCGAAAAAAAAAGAAAATATTGGGGAAAGGGGAAAAACAGGGAAAACTTTCACTGGAATCCGTAACGAGAAACTTGAAATGACTTTTTGAACTGTGAACCGTGAACACGGAGTTATCGAAGGGCGGCAGAGTGGAGTGGCGTGTGTGGATGGTGTGTGTCGCGCTAGACGCATCATAAATATTTGAAAAGTTTCTGTGTAACTGACACGATGATGGTTCCATCGGGGGAACATCGGACCCATATGCCACATGGCAGCTACAACATTTTGACACACTCAAGTGTGTGACAGCCCCCATCATCAGCGCCGATCCGATGCGATCCTCAGTTTTGGTCGGCCAAAGATGTGCGACAATAAATTTGGAAATTATGAGCATAATTCTTCATTAACAGCGCCTCCGTGCTGCCATTGATAAATTGGAAAACCCGATAGAGCAGAGGCGTCCTCCCGAACGAAAGTGAAATGTGAACTGCCCACATTTTGCTTTCGTTTTTACGAGTCGAGTTGGCGGTCTGCCTGGATTTTTTGGGCTCCGGGAGAGCGCTGCTCCAATGGCCAGTGATAAATTGGCGATATTACGGCAGCAGATTATTCAAATTTCTGCCGTGGGCGTTAACCCACAGAAAAGGCATTTGAAGAATGCCAAACCAGGCCAGAGATAGAGCCCCATTTCTGATAGTGTTCATGCCCGTGCCCGTGCCTGGCCGATTGTTTGGCATTCAAATTGAAATAACGTGATTTTTGTGGTCCACTGGCCGTTGGCCGATTTATCCGGGGAGAGATTGTTCGGTTGACATAGATTTTTCCCCTCGCCGGCTATTGTTTTGCGGTTTTGCGCAGATTTCTGGGCTTGACTCAATCGATACGCATTTTTTGTTTGGTTTTTGTCTCTTTTTTTTATTATTTAGTGGGTGTGGGCGCGACTTTCTGGCAGTTTAGCGTTTGTGTTGCTATATTCCCATAGGGAATTCAATGACTTTGACCATTCAGTATTTCAACATTTGTTAAAAGACCACATAAATGTTAAAAAATACTTTTTAAACAGAGAAACATTCACTAGGGCACAAATCAAAGGTTTAAAAAAATTTGTTAAGTAAATGCATATAAAAATGTTTAAAAAATTTATAAGAAATTGTATTTTAATAATTTATTAGAAATAATATAAAAGAAAAAAAAATGATTTCACATCTCTCCCCGACGGGGAATTGAACCCCGGTCTCCCGCGTGACAGGCGGGGATACTAACCACTATACTATCGAGGATGTTGAAAGCGACTGGTCCAAATGCGTTCTTAGCCGAGAGCAGTGTTCTTATATGCTTTGATCGGGCAATGAGAACAGTGAGAGAGGTAAGAAGAGTGAGATCAATGAGAACAGTAAGAACACAGAACAGATAATATTAAATATAACAAGTTTTTATAATTAATTATATTTCTTCACCTTATTTTTGCATTTACTAATCTAGATACTTCACATATTTCATATATTTTCCACCTCTTTAAATCGATAAGTGAAAACAGATAAATTAAAGCTTTAATATGACAATTTTTCACCATTTAATTCCCCGATTATATTTATTTTTCACTGATTAATGACTACTGATCTGGATTTTTCGCATATTTGATGTATTTTCCACCGCAATCAATTGATTTTAATGCGTTTCCAGCATAGCAATCGCAGCGGCTGCTCCACTTTATACGCCGCATACCAGAGCCAGTCGTCAGTTGAAGCCGCTGGTTCTCTATAGATTTTTTTTCTTTCTTTTCTGAGAGCCCCTGAGACCAGACCCGGACCAGACCAGACCAGACGTGAAGTGAAGTGCAGCCGGCAGCGGTTTCGAAATCATTCCCACCTCATAACGCCGCCCGTTCACTCCAATTCACTCCAATCCCGGCATGCAGCATGGAGCGCGCGTTCGGCTTTCACAGCCCAATTCACTTGCCGCAAAAACCGCAAGGTGCGTTGTTATGCTCGCAACGCACACACAAAGTTGCTCAAAAGCGCATTCAACGCGAATGAAAAATGTTAGTAAAAATGTGAACAAAATAACCTAAAGAAAAGCAATTACACAAGCCACATTTTGATTGCGCCACGATCCATTTCTCCCGAAATCAAAAGGGAAATAAAGTTTGAAACGGCATAAGAATCCCTTGACTCAACCATCAAAAAAATACAATTAAAGAGCTCTTAACTCTACAAATTCTTTCAAAATTTACCCAAGTTAAACTTCGAAACTCCATATAGCCTCCACGAGACCAAGACAATGAGGCGCTGCGTAATCTGCGGCGAGAGGCCGCCGATGAAGGATGCTTTCGGCAACAATGCGTATGCGTATCCCAAGAACGAGGAGGAGGCCCGCATCTGGCGGACTAGCATGGCGGCCCAGGACATCTGCCTGCAGAGCATACTGAAGGAGTGCTGTGTCTGTGTGGAGCACATCCCCGAATTCGTTAGCCGTGCCAAGGTTATTGGCAAAGAGCTGGAGAAGAAGAAGCAAAAGGAAGCGAGATTGGAAAGGGCATCGACGCCCAAAACGTCGGCGGACGAGTGCATCCAGTGTCCGGACTGTGGGGAGCCGCCTCCGGATCGGGAAAAACCCTCGGTTAGTGTCCTGCTCCTGAACGGATCCTCGCTGCCCACCTACTGCGCCGAGTGTGAAGGTTGTGGCTCCGTGGAATCGCGACCGGCGGAGAAAGGCGATAGTAAATCTAAGTTCCCTAAACTGATCAAATCAAAGTGCTCGGATACGGAGATCATTGTACAAGAGTCGGGCTTCGAGGACACTGGCGGCAAATTTCCAGATATTGACGGCACAGAGGTCACCCTGTTGCGGACGCCCACCCAGGCGGAGGACGAGTTAACTCAACTGGAAGAGGAGTATGGCGAGGGGAATGAGAAAAGGGATTCCAAAGTCAGGTGTGTACTTCAGAGCTAGTCAAGTTATAAATAGCTGAATGATGTTTTGAATTTACTTCGATTTATGATGACCTCAAGACTGGCTTTAATTTTCTTGTAACACATTTCTGAGTGTCTTTTGTCTGAGATTGGTTCTGAAAACTTGTTTTACTTTGCCAATAACCAAACTTGTTTTCCGCGTGCTATATTTAAAAATGCGTAACTGAATTTCCATAAATGCCTTTTCAGCGGCAGAAACTGGAATTTTTGGCCGCATTTTAAAACTATTATTACTTATTCAACAGCTTATGCAATTTTGTAAATTGTTTTATTAACCAATTTGAACATTATTATTCGCAGGAGACGTCGCAACTACTGCCTGCCTGGCTGCACGGATGTCCTGCTCCTGGGCCGCGGCCCGCACGTAACGGACGTGTGTCCTTGCCAGTGCGATGAGTGCAAGAAGGCCTCTGGCGTTTCGGAAGCGGAAGCTTGCTGCAAGCTAGAATGCTGCCCAACGTGCGAGCCGGAGTACTACACCCATCCGCCGTGTGGCTGCGAGTGCGAGCAGCAGGCGCGCCGGGAGCTGGGCAAGATCATCAAGGCCCAGGCGAAGCGAATCCAAGAGCTGGAGGACCTGCTCTGTCGGCAGAACAACATGCGCAACTGTCTGCAGCAGACGCTGGACGAGCTGTACTGTCGGTTCGGGCAACTGGACGACGCGGAGGACGAGGCGTTCAAATCAGGGATCTCCTGCCCGGGAGGTAGACGTGGCGGCCCTGATTGCGCCTCAGTGCTCAGTGCGCGTTCGGAAAGATCAGAGCCTGAAAAACCAGTGCGTGAAGACACACCGCTGCCTCAATCACCGAAAACAGGGTCCTATCGCTCAATGTTTAGTAAAATAACGATGAAGAAATTTACCGTCAGCGAAGCCCCGTCCAAGATCTCTCAGGACACGGCTCCAGTGCCGGAACGGGTGCATGGCTTTGCCGAGCGGAAGCCGGAGATCACAAAGCACACCCGACGACCTCTGTGGGTTAATGAAGCGTTATCTGAAGAGGAACTAATTACAACTGGCCAAACGCTCTCAATCAAGTTCAATGATATTCCCAAATCTTCCACCACCAATATCGAAAAGAGTAAGAGCAACTATGATGCGCCCAAGACCAACTTAGAAGTGCCCAAGCCCAACTTAGAAGTGCCCGAGCCCACCTCCAAGTCCAACTTCTCCAGATCCCTCTACTCAGATGTGACCAATTCCAAGTCCAAGACCAACATCGCCAAATCCCTCATCTCAATTGTGACCAGGACCACCTCGAAGACCAACCAATCCATATCCAAAGAATCCAAAGCTTGATGTGGCTTCCACTTCCACTTCCAGCTCCACTTTAACTTCTACTTCCACTAGTACTCCATCCATATCCACATCCAGATCCACCTGCCCCCCCCACCGTTTACCTTGTCTACTGTGCAATCATGCAAATAAAAATATATTCTTTTTTCCGGCTCTGTGCAAATGTTTTTAACCCAAATATTTTGTAGACATGCAACATTTATGTAGACAGGCAGCAAACAATTTGCAGCAGAGCGAGCGACATGACACTGGGAGAAATTTCTTTAAATTCTACGTTAAGAAAATAATTTTGACTTGGTTTTTATTTCTAAATTTTGAGATATTGTTTTATTTATGCCTAAATGAAGCTTAGTGGTTTTATTTTCATTAAAACTATCAGCTAAGCTTTATTTATATTATTTTGTATTTTTTTTTGCAGATTGAGTGCTAAAAATTGCCAAGTCTGAATTCGGGAACATTTTTTCGTAAGAAATACGAAACAGACCTGCAACATTTGTCCTTTAAATCCTGTTTGTATTAAATTAGATCTTCTCCTTGCTGAAAATATTATATTTTTTGATATATTTTATTATTTCATTACTAAAATATAAATATATATGCTAAATTTCTTTCAGTGAATGCGAGGAGTCAGGGCGAGACGAGCTAAAACCCTGTCTCGGGCTCAATTCGAACCACTCGAACGCCCCTCGTCGTCGACAGCTGCGTGCAAATTGTTGCCATTTTATGGCATTTCAGTGCAAACGAATGCAGCTGTCCCTCCCTCCTGCTTCGTCCCTCGACACACAGCCCCCACCTGAGAATGCAACCCCCTGGCTGGCCCAGGCACCGCCCGGCAATTTAGGGAGCAATTTTCGCTTACTATTCTAAATGTTCATAAACACATTAAAATGATAATTAAAAGAAAATTTCGCCCTCTTTCATTTTTCGCACATCAGCGGCAAAGTTAATGCCGCAATGTTGCATCTGCACTATTTATTTATTATGTATGCAAATGCATTTAATTGCAACGCGGTGGGAGCCGAGCAGGAGAGGAGATGCTGATGCAGGCGAGGCAACGTCAAACAATTTGCATATTTTAGCATGTAATGAAATTTGTAATAATTCTGCAATTAATTGCGTACGTGTCCTTGTTTATAGCCCACGTAGCAGGAGCAGGAGCAGGAGCTGAAGCTGGAGCCAGAGTCCGGTTTCATTTTCAGTCTGCTGTGTGGGTTTTTGGCTTTTTCGGCCCCCAAGGGCATGGCTGGCCATGGGAGCGCGGACGCGGACATTAATGTTTACGTTTTGCCTGTGTATAAATAAAGCTGAATCTATATATATTCACATGTACACACAGTCAGATATGGTTATATATATATACCATAAATGTTGCCTTTATTTAAGCCAGAGGGCGAATTTTATAGGACCGGGCTTTAATGGTTTCCTTTAATGTTGCAGAGCTGGCAAATATTTGGAAAATCGATGGCGGTAAAAACTTAACTAATAGGTCTGAAAAATACATTTTTACACAATTTGTTTCTATGTGGAAAAAAGCTTTTGGAAATTTATTTTTGCTAATTGGTTGTCCCTTTAATGAGCGAGGCTAATTGTTATTATATTTAACAAATTGTAAAATTAATTCAATTTGAAACCAGTTTATTTGCACTTAAGCCTTATAAATGTATCTCTTTTATTATATTAGAGCATTCTTTTAGTATTAAATACTTTATGAATTTCAATAAATATTTTTAAATATTTATTTCTCTATATTCGCTATATAAAACTTCCTTTTCTGTGTGTCTAACTGTTCAAAATTTGTTTTATTTCCAACCCAACAATTCAACTGAACTCACGCTTTGTTGCTTTCAAGGATTCACTTGAAATTGCCACATTTTTGGAGTCCGACTTTGACCTGCACTTGAAACTGCCGAAACAAAACAGAACAATCAGCTTTTCCACCCCCGTGCCATGGCCGGGTCCTGCACGGGGATATCCTTCATTGGCGGCTGCTTTACAATTTGCATGTTTACAAGTAAATTTCCAACATGAATATTTATTTATTTTACCATTGCAGTGCGGCAAATGGAGTTGTTGCCTGGCATTGTTGTAGCTGCTGTTGATGTTGATGGGTTGTATACCTTCGGCTAGGTGTTCGACATGCTCTTGTTGTTTTAATCCGGCCCACCCCTGCTGCAGGTTCACCCAATACCCAACCTCCCACCCTTTGGTTGATTTTCAATAACAAGCTGCTACTGCTTTGCTGTTGTTGTTATTGGTCATTTTGTTGTTTGTTTTTAATTGTTTTGCATGTTTTCATTTCATTTGCTGTCGCCGGAGGAGAGGGAGAGAGGGGGGTCTGCTGAGGGGGCAGATCGACACCGTCATTATGGCGAGAAGAACAACAAATATTTATGCTGATTTTTTTGCTCTGTCCGAGGCTTATAAAATAAAAGGTATTTAAATTTGAAGATGTCAGCGGCAGATACTCGTAGCAATTGCATTTCGTATCCGACAGATACACAGATACGCTCAGATACTTTGATTTTCATTTCATTTTGATGTTTTTCAATTATGTTAAGGGTCCCGGCCCGGCCGACTCGATATTGTTTTCCTTTTTATTTAGCTATTTTTTTCGGCTGCTTTTCCTGCTCCTGCGTGGCGCTGTTTGTTTTTATCCTGCAGTTGTCTGGACTGGCAGACAGACAATAGATTTCAAGGATGGTTTCATTTCAGCTGCGTCCATTTGTGTTTCATTTTCATTTTCCTTTTATGGCTTGCAATAATCATTTGGCGTTAGAAGGGAAGCGGAAGTACAGAAGCGAGCCAAAGGGAAGCCCGGTCGCAAAAAATAAAAGGAAAAGTGCCAAAGGGAAAGTCTCATAAAATTAGTAGAAATGACTTTAAAATGCCATGTTTTGTCGAACTCACTGCCATTCATTTCATCCATTTTTCCCCCCAGCTCGATATATTTTTTTTCTTCTGTTTTTATTTTTTCTGTTCTTTGATGATGAGTTTTTCATTAGTTTCGCGCCGTTTGAGGCTGCCAATTAAAATAGAAAGAGACAGAGGTCAGCCAGTATTGGAAATATATCTCGACATTCCTATTCACATTTATATAAAAAGTTATATATACTAAGGCACTGAGAGAAAGATTTATTAATAAAAGAAAAAAACTGATAAAGCTGAGAGTTACTGGAAAGGTGAAGTGAAATGTATTTGGATGTGAATTCCAAAATGGAATTATGTAATAATATTACATTTTTAAGATTTATTTACTTAAGCTACTTTTTAGTATTCTAATTTATTTCTAAATATTTCTTTATTTAAATTAGTATTTTATTATATTTTTCTCACTGCATAGATAGACATGCCGTCATGATGATAAATGAGCTGTGTGCTATCTGAACAGAAATGCGTGCTAAATGTTATAATTGCCGCCATTCATTCGACTTTACGGATCGAAGAGAAGGGGAATGGTCCGAAACACGATATTTATTTCGCAAATGGTATAAAATATAAGATATAGACTGGCACATTTGATCATTTAAGCGATCAAGGGACACAGTAAAAGCAAATTAGTGACTACTGCATCAAAGTTATGAAACAAATTTTAAATTATGTTAAATTATTTTAGGTATTTCGTAAATTTCTACGCCTTTGGTTTACATCAAAGACTTTTTGTCTTCTATATTTTTGATTATTTAGCATTTTATTTTTATGATTTCAACGAAATGTAGAAGTTCTTCCTATTTCACTTGCATTTGATTAAGCAATAAATAACCCCTTTATATGTATTTAAACTGAAAACCTTATCAAAGCTTAGCTAGCTGGTTTTTGTATAATTTTTTCAAATCTCAGACTATATAAAGCTGATCCTAATGGGCTAACTAATCAGTCTGCCTTTAGCCAACATGAAGTTTATTAAAATCATCGTCATCATGTGCCTGCTGGTTCTTATAGCTGCAGAGAAGGGCTCTTCCTACGGATATCCTTACACCGGTCCACCTTATGCTGCTTCACCCAATGGACTGCCTTATAGCAGCTTACCTTACCCCTACAGATCTTGAAATAAAATAAAGCAACTATTAATCAAACCTTAAACTAAATTTTTACTTCTGTTAAATCTATGTTTTTAGTTTTCTTCTTTACATAGAAAATACATGCAAGTTCAAAGACAAAACTAAAGTTGAAATCATCTAAGACCTCTTTAACTTTTATGCCTAGCGCATTATTTAAATTTTGTCATAAATTTCCTCATAATTTGGCAATTTCCCGTCCCCTTCCTATTGAGTTTCCTGCTCCATTTGCACAAGCAAACTGCTCTAAGAAAATAAATTCAGTTTTGTGTTTTTCCTACGCTTTCCTCTCACATTTATCTGGCAAAATGCGAAATTGCGCAACAAAAATATATATGTGTGTGTGTCGAGCGAAAAAAAAAACACCGTAGAGCTAAAATAAACCCTTGAGAGGAAAATAGCCAGAGACCCTGAAGGACATACACACAGCACAGGCACCGAACAATAAGGACAAGGACGGCCGAACGGAACTGAAGAGCAGGCAGAATAATAGTCAATAAAATATTTGCACGAACCAAAAATCATTGAAGCGCATCTCGGGACTTTTATTTCAATACAATCCCCAGATATAGATACGGTAGGGGTGCACAAAAAAGTGGCCCAGGCATTGAAATAACATTTGGCGAGCACAAAAAGTCCTTTAAGTGCAGCAGCAGCAGGAGCAGCAAAATTTGCCCAAAGAAAGATGACAGGCGAGCGGAATTTAACAAAAATAAGGAAGGGTGCCACAGGTTCTGCCTTCGTAGCAGAAGTGGCACCAAAAAGGAAAGAGTGGGGGGTGGAAAACAATTTTCAATGTTTTTGCTTCTAGTCGACGGCGCTTTATTCAATGCCAGGACGATGGCAAGAAAAAAAAAGAAACTTTTTGGGCCAACTTACTCGAGACTTTTAGTCACAAAGATTTTTACCCATGACTGGACAACAGTGGCGGCAAAAAGTGTTCGACCTTTGCAGCAAAACAAAGCAGGAAATGGCTGCCAGGATATTGACAATGGCGAAGGCGGTGGTGCCAGTGGGCGTGGCCATGGCCTCTGAGCAGCGAGCGTGAGGAAGGCGACAACCCATGGCCAAGAAGCAAGCCGAGATAAAGCGCATCTTTGGAGCCAGGGAAAAGTTGCAAATTTACTTCCTCCACTTGTGGATCCTTTACTTAGTAAAACCCCAGGAATTTCACCCTCTCCGAAAACATTATTCGCTCCCCCTTAAACACTTGAGCTACTTATGGACATTTTAGTTAAATTTTATGACGATTTCCGCTGGCCTCAGATTTCAGTTTGCCAATCTATTGAAATTGCGGTCGAGCATCGAGGGAAAAAAAAGGTCAAACACATTAAATTTATAATGCGATTGAGAGAAGGAAAAAGGGGAAAGAGTCAGCAGCAAGGACCAAAATGGGCGTGGCCTGTGGCTCTGCGTGGGCGAGAGAGCCTTAAGTAGGTCAGTTTTGTCTGTCATAAAATGCAATTGGAGCGCATTAAAGTGCCCTGCGACTCGCAAGTGAAATGTCAAGTTGTAAATAAGCAGGGGGAGGGGATGGAAGGCCAAAAGGATCCGCGATGTCCTGCGATGGGCGTGGGCGTCAAGTGTCGAAATGACCCAAAAGGCTTGACGTTTGATGGCTGATGGCGCTGATGTCACTTAAGCCTTGAGATGTTCAAGGAGATGGTGGCTAATGCCGTCATAAAACTATCCTTATTTTAAACCTTAATTTTAAAGGGTTCCAAAGGGATTATTTTTAAAGGAAACAATTCAGAAAAGACAGAAGAATTTATTAATTTTTAGACAACTAATTCTTGAGTTTAAGACAGCTATTTGAAATGGAAAACTTGTTATAATTTACACAAATTAACCTTTTAAATCGCTTATTTTGGCAACTGCCTGAACAACAAACTTTAAATTAGGGAAAATGTGGTAGTATTTCCCCCGAAAGCCTTTAGAATCAGTTATCTGCCTGCACTATCCCTGCACTTGTTTACATTTCCCGCCACTTTTGGGCCTTTGTTACTATGCAAATGGTCAAACATTTTGGCTTAAAAGCTTTGTTACGACCACCGCCGAACCAAAGCGCGCTTAGCGTCTAGACGTCTTTTTAGCCACTTCAATTTTTGGCCCGGAAAATGGGAAATGCGAAAATCCCCCCTATTTCCCGCCTCTTCTGAGTTACGATTACGGCCACAATGATGTTGATCCGGCCGGAAGGGACCGCCCCGTAATTGATATTCATATGCAACGCGATGCCATTTGCCTGCATCTCATTAGCGGCAGTCGCTGAATCCTGCATTTATCCTTATATGTACCTGGCTCTTATAAATAAGCACATAATCAGGCGACAATCGTGGCTCTGGCTCTGGCTCTGGCTCTGGCCCTGCCACGTGCATAAATAAATAAATAATCTGCCGCAATTACCATAACTTGAGCTGACATCTCCACTAGGCAGGGAGACTAGGAGAGACCTTCGACTTGCCTCGCCGTTATGACTAACTTGGTTCGCTCCTCCGCGGAGGCTGATGATGATGTCAGTCTCTGGCAGAAGCAGCATCAGCAGCAGCAGCAGTAGTCAATAAACATAAATATCGGGCTGAAGTGGCGACTCGTAGAGCGACCCTCGCCTCATCGTTAAGTGTTCGGCTTTATGGCCCAAACGGGGCGAGAGAATTGGCGGCCGGGCTCGGACTTTAATTAGCGCCTGGCCTGACAATTAAATAATATTTTCGCCAACTCACAGGCGGGGATGAGCTCCGCACTCCTCCGTCTCTCCTCTCCGGCTTCGCGGCTCATCGCTGCCCCGCCTGTGAAGCCCGCCGACTTGTTAACTCGCTGCCTGACAGTCTGCCAACAAGTTTTAATTACAAGCCAAACGACGAAGCAGAAATACAACAAAAAATAGCAAGAAAAACACTGCGAAAAAGACAAGGAGGAAAAGAGTTAATTAATTTGTTCAGTCTAAAAGATACCTCGGGAAAAATGTATACTATGACGAGTAAAGGTTTAATAAATAATCGAAGGAAAACAATCAGTTTAATAGTAAAGCATGTAATCAAATGTTCTTTTAATTTAATTAGCAGCCACTTCTTTATATTATATATAATAACTTTAAAGTTAACATTGAGTCTGTATGCAGAGTAGCTTTTTCCATAAAATGATATTAATTAATATAAATAATCTTTAGTTTTTATTCAACAACTTCCATAGTACATTGTAGGCTTCATAGATTTTAATATCCTATCGTTAAAGTTAATGGAAATCTGAACACCTTAATCATGTCAATACAAAAAAAGTATATATATTCTATTTATAACGTTGACCTAGTTTAAGTTTATATTGAAAAAAATGAAAATAATAATAATTCCTACAATGTCAGATCCAGATCAATAATCATGCCTGAAGCTACCCTTTTGTTCATGGAGGCTTTGGGGTACAAAAAGTGTCTCCCGGCCAGTTAGTTTTTGATAGTCGCTGACTTGTTTTAATGACTCCTCCTGGCCTGCGGCAGCAGCAGCAGCATTGCAACTTCTTTTTTACGACTGTATGCAAATATTTTTTCAACACATTTTATGGCCCGTGATTGTTATCCGACACTCGGTTGGTAGTCGGTTTTACAAAGCTTTTGTTCGGTTTTTATGTGTTCTCTAGGAATAAAACTCTACCCTTTTTCTGCGAGTGTGCCCCTTCGCGGTCAGTCCATCTCCATGGCTGATGACACATTTTTGATTTGTCGCTAATTTGAATTTGAAAATGAATCGAACGCCAAACGGCAGCCCTTTTTATTTATCTATTTATTTATTTATTTATTTGTAGCAACAACCGAGGAATTTATGACAGCTCGGACTGGTTTCGCTTTGATTTTTATTCTCGCTTCCCCTGGGTGTTGATTGGCCGCCTGACATATTGACTTGCATTTTGTCAATGGCGATTTGGCTCGTTTGATTCGATTTTGATGAAGGTCGTTTCTATTAGCGCCCATAAAAAGGCGGAAATTCGAATCACATTCGACCTTCCCACTCCCCGACAAAGAGATTCTAAGCCTGAGAAATGGAAATATTTCGGAAGGGTAACGAAAAAGGTTCAAATTAAATGGAAATTGTGTAACAAACTGGAATTAAAAGAATGGCTAGAAGTGTGGGAAAATATGTGTGTGTTTTGTGTTCAATTTCAATTTATTTCCATTTTAATTTAGACTGTTTGGGTAATTAAATGGGAATTATGTACCTGTTGTGTCACATTTACACAATGAATAATAAATTCGGGTATTTAGTTTGTAATGATATAACTTTAAGCTCTTTGGATCTTTATATATAAGTATCAATTTGCTTTTAACACTGGTAATGGATATACATATAATGGGGGTTAATTCCACCCTTAAGTAGCGACCTTATTCCGCTTCCCCCTCACAATTATTGCAACCACCTTTTCAGGTGGCCTCGCCAATTAGCCAACCGAAAACCTGAACCCAATTCGAAGTTTGCTTTATCGGGTGTGTATCTGGAGTGGAAAAGAGCTCAAACACTCGGTGCAATTTAAGCAAATATATGCAGACACCGGCTCAAAAAAGGCGCACACACGACGCTGCCACACATTGATGTGGCAGGGAGGCGGCAAGGCGATAGCCCAGACAGATAGAGATACGAGGATACACAGATACAGATACTTTATGCCGTACGTGCCAAACAAAACTCCGCAGCCACTGACCCATCCAGTTATTGAAATGCAAAAGCCAAAAGGAAAATTGCAGTAGCCAAGACCATTTTCCACGACACGCAGCCAGGGCGGGCCGTTGGGCGGGGCAAGTGGGCTGCGATGGGAAAATAGTATGCAACATGCAGTATGCAGTATGAAGCATGCAGCAGGCAGACAGGAACATGGCTGGGACCCATGTGTGCTCTTGACTCGGGAGACCCGCGATTGCAGTCGGTTTGGGGATTCGTGGTCGGATTCGGAGCTGGACGTGGTCCAGGACTGCATTTCTAATGTGCATTCGTTGTCCGCCGTCAATCCATTAAAAATCGTTGCAGCGACAACAACAAATGTGGCACGTACGCTGCGCTGCCGCTTCTCGGCAGATAACATTTGTATTTAAAAGACACTTTACGGATTGCCGGCGAACCGGTCTCCTCCGAGTGTGTGTGCAGCCATTTGTAGTTTATCGGAGGCGAATCTTGAAGTACCGCCCGGTACAGGCCGCATGTCAAAATGTCAATTTTTCGTTTCGGTTTCTTTTTCTTATATTTTTTGCCCCCCTCCCCAATTCTGCCCCGACTGTGTGGCACGTCCTCGGCCTGTGGCATGCAAAATTGCCACATGTTGCGTAAACTAGTTTCGTGAGTCGTGAGATATATCACCTGAGCTCGAGTCTAACTGCACTTGCAGAATTTGTATATTGTGTGCAACGATCCCAGGCACTCGGCCGTCTGTCATGTTGCCACAGTTACTATTTGGCTATGATCGGTGGCCCGAATACGAGTATTCTGGCTCAAAAGATGCCAAGCAACTGTTTTTGGACAGCCAAGTGCCATTATATCGGTTGGGAATAGAGTTATTTTTATGAACTTACCTTTATTTATGCTTCAGGTTTTGGTATCTGTAAGTAAAAATATAGAATAAGGGGTAAATAACTTTGTTAAGTCATAATATAATCCTAAGATTTCTCTTATAATTAATTTCTTAACTTAATAAACCTTGACTTTCCCTAATAACTCATTAATTTTTCTTGATTTTTAATAGCTAATAGAGAAATAAAACTAAGAAAAGCTTAGAAATTTCGCTCATACCTTTCGCTTATTGTCCAAACCCTTCTTTCTAAGAATCCCACCCACCTGGAATCACTCTGCACGCCATGCCAATCCGTTGAAGACTCCGTTGATTGCCCTTGGAGAGCACAAGTAAGGCAAAAATAAAGTTTATTACCAATGTGCCGTGTGCCGTTTGCCATTTGAGAATTTCTGGCAGTTTTTGGCCATTACTTCCTCTTCTTTTTTTTTGCGGGCATAATTAAGCGCACTTTTAAATATTTTAACCTATGCTGTGTGTGCTCTGGAATCGTAAAAATAACTGGAGTACCGACGGGCCCATAAAAGCGACGACTTTGGGCCACCCAAGATGGGACTGGGACTGGGCCTGGGAAACTCTTGCGATATGCGTGTGCCAAAAATAAAGAATGAAGAAAAGCCTAAAGAAGTGAGGGGAAAAAGGTCAACAATTTTATAGCCATTTCCCGCTTAGGTTTCTAGGTGTTAAATAATAAATACGCCCAGGAATCGCTCTTTCTTCGCTCCAAGTCAATAAAATCGGGCCAAGAATTGCGTGTGCGCTGACTTATCGTGCTCACAGTTCGCTTGGTTTTCCACCATGATGACATTTTAATAGCTTAGCCCAATCCTCAAGGCAGGCAAAAAAAAGAAAAGGCAATTCGAATATTTTCCTTCCTTTTACGAGCACTCATAAAACATTGAAACAATGACGAAAGCCCAACACTTTTCCTGTTTCTTTTCCCTGCCAGGGTTGCCACCTCATGTGAGTTTGTACTTGCCCCGCCGGAACCATAAACAAATTTTCGATTAATTGCTTCATTTTCCTAGCACTCGTCTCTGTTATCGAGCAAAAGCAGAGCTCAGCTTTAAAGATCCTTTGCAAAAGCAATTAAAGGCCTAGAAACAAGAAAAACCTTTTTTCTGCAGACTTCAGTAATTTAATTAGTTCAGGTTTTTGGAGTGAGAGAGTTGGTCAGGAGGCAGTAAGCCATTTAGGCCCCGTCTGGGCTCCTTTGGTTAGTTAGACGCGCCAAATGAAATCAGACTTGAAGCGAGACAATGTTTAATAATGCCACACGCATACCCACACACCATTCTGGCGCAACAAACAGCACGAAAGGTGTGCGAAATGTGTGCGAATGAGCTCACAAAATATTTAATGAAACAAACATACATTTTGGGGACAATAAATGTAGCTTTATTATGGTTGGTTGAAGAGTAAAAGGTATTTTGGGGTTTATTTTTAATTATATTACAGGATTTCATCATAATTTCAATAAGAGTATAAATGTATTAAGTCATTTAAATTATTTTTTTTTTGATAAAGTTAAATTAATAATAATGGAAAACCGAGTACTTTAATTATATTTTTATGCTCTCTTAGGAACTCATAAATTCAGTCAGGAGCTTACAACGCAGTAAAGGACACGTTTTCGACTTCAAAAAAGCATTAACAGCCGAATCGATTTAGCCGTGTTTTGCCGAAAAATAATTTTTCTTAATTTTTTCAAATCTTTATAAAGAGTTAAAATTCTCAAAAAAGTCTATTTTAAACTACAATAGCTTTCCGAATTGAAAATAATGCCTTTATAATGATCGATTGTTATGATACACTTGAAATTGCAAGGGTATATAAATAAAGTTTTTATAATTTTACAGAAAAATCAAAAGGTAAAGCATTAATTGTTACCTATTATTTACTTAATAATGTCGCCTTCTATGGGACAAACACTACCAAAAACATAAACAAACCCCGGTATAATTTTGCTAGATTTAGTTTATGTCGCACACCTTCACCCCAATGGCCTCTATGAGGAAGTGACAGAAGTTTTTTTGTTTTTTTTTGCTTTTTTTGTTTTTCCCCCGTAAATGTCATTGACTCACACACGTAACATAGAGAGAGAGAGAGAAACATAAAATTTGCGGCAATTTCTAGGGCGCCGTCATCGCCGCTGTCGTCTCGTCGCGTTCTGTAGGTGACTTTGGCTGTGCGGCATATAAATAAATATTATATTACCCTCGGCGAGGAGGAAACCTTAGACCCGCAACACATCGTCTCTCTCCGCCGAGTGTGTGTGTGTCTCTCTCTGCCCGGCTTTTGTTTGCCTGCTGAGTTGTTAATTAAATATTTACTCTGCTTATTTGCAAAATGAATAACTTTAGCATTTTATTTCACATGGCGCAGTATACATGGGCGTCTCTCACTCCTTCTAACTTCGAGGCATTCCTTGTTTCTGTTCTGGGCCCACACTCCCAACTTTTAGCACATTTATGCTTGACTTCGGAGACACTTTAAGTTCGCCTTTGGCTTCGACTTTAATTGCCTTTATTGCAGGGTCTAAGTACACTTGGGGAAATTAGCTTAAGATTAGTGAGAAGTTTTCATGACAAAAATATTTTACACTCAAAAAATGAATTAAATTTACAAAAGTAGAAATAAAATGGAAGATAAATCTATGTATTAAAAATATTAAAAATGCTTAAAGCCCAGGAAAACTTATTTGAAAAGAAAATACGAAATATTTTGTGAAGAGATCATATATAATTATGTTCTTTTTAAACTCGAAAACTCAGGAAAATATTGAAATATTTATTAAATATACCATAAAATTCCCAATTATTTTCTTTCGCTGCTTAAAAATAATGTCCCCAGCAGAGCCATTAGTTATTATCAAAAACAAGTATAACTGCCTTTAGTTAGTCACTGAAAAAATTACATCATACAAATTCTCTCACAACCTTCTAGCAAAAAAAAAAAGAAACAACAAAGTTAAAGTCGCATTTGCATTCAACTTTCCGTTTGTTTTTTCTCACACATTTATATTTATTTATTTATTTACCTGTGAAGCATTTTGTTACGCTTCACATTTACGTGATTGCTCACAAAGAGCGAAACTTGTTTTCGCCAAATGCCATTCGGAAACTGAATCTTGGCCCGAACTAATGACTTCACTTTGTAGCCGCTTTCCGTCAAGGTGAGGAGTCCAACGAATTTCAGATATTTCAACAGCTGATGCTCCAGAGAACTTTGCATAATTGATTAATAATTTTGCCGGACAGGTGGCGCCCCCAGAGGGGCCACGCCCCTTTGGAGACGAACGACGACGTCGTCGTTAAATATTCAAATGAACTGAACGAGGCGACCGCCTTAACCCATTAATTAGCCCGACATGAGCACGCATTAGATAAATGTTGTGAAACTTGATTAAAAGCAAACAGTTCGATTAGTTCGCATTGGAAAAATTTCACTCTGTCGCTTTAAAGGGTTCCGAGTTTATCGGTAGATAGATAGATAAATATGGCAGCAGAAAGGGGTAACATCTAACATATATGGAGGCGTCATCACCCCTTTCTCGCACAAGAAACTTATTATTGATTTTACTTACATTCGAGTTTTTGCTGATTTGTTGTTCATATTGTTTGTTTGTTTGGCCTGGGTTTGCTTGCTTGTTTGTTTGCTTGTTTGTTGATTTTCTGTTTGCTTGACTCGAAAATTATTTGGGTTAAACCAACGAACGGCAAGCAATCAATGCAATAGTCAAAGCTCATAGACAAGACCGAAAATGGGACTGAAGTACTGG
The DNA here is from genome assembly GCA_008042575.1 of Drosophila watanabei. NCBI lineage: Eukaryota > Metazoa > Arthropoda > Insecta > Diptera > Drosophilidae > Drosophila > Drosophila watanabei. The sequence continues at coordinate 12,078 of VNJS01017011.1, read as the reverse complement.
TTATTTTCAGAGATTACTTCCTGGTATGAACATTACTTTCGTAAAGTTATGAAATTCAAAGATTCATTGAGGAAGTGCAAAGTTGAAAACTTTTTTCAAGAGCTTAAAATTCAAATGAGAGACATTTAAGGCTTTATTCGCAGATTACGTTCGCATATGGGAACTTTTTTAGGTAATTAAATTAGGGAATAATAACATAAAAGACTTCCTTGTTCAAGTTAAAGTTCGCCTCAGCTTAACTTGTCTAGTTTTTCCTTAATAATCCCATTAATTCGTCTCCAAAAACACCTGACTAATCCAATAAGTTCCTCAACTTGGCAGGGCCAACTTTAACCACAGGAAGTTGAACAGGAGGCGAGTTAATTTGTCGCAGCCAAAACTAGCTTATAAGTAAACAAGGAACATGTCAACGAAACTTAACAGAAATTAACTGGGTAAACACGGAAAGAACCAGAAAATATTTGCTTAATTAACTGGCAAAAGTTTCGGGACAAAGGACACAGACATAGGGGCGGAAGGATGGGTACACGGGCGTGAGCGTGGGAACCCCTTTTATTAAAAGGATAAATTCTGACAACGTGGCGTATGCGCAATTAACATTTATGGCAATTAATAATACGATTATGCATACGCCGTGTGGCACGCCGCCTGGCATCAACATAAGCAGCTCGTTGTCTATTTCGTTCTGGCTCCTAATGAAGGCATCAAATCGGAGGGCGACAAAAAGTTTACCCCTTACCCCTTAGCCCCCCGTCTTGGCCTTTTCGGTAAGCCATAATTATGGGTAATCAAACAGTTTTATTTGATGCTCTAACTAATGATCTTTTTGTCTAGGCTTCAGCAAGGTCGAAACCCTAAACGAGCCATTCAGCTTCAACTTGAGACTTTAATTAATCGTTGTATCGCCATCAACTCTGATTAGCCGAACAGACCATCGAAAATACAGGCCCCGAGGCAGCTCACTCTCGTTAATTGATATGCAAAATCAAATGGCCACTAAATGGTGCGAACTGGAGGATTACGCACAAGTGTTTCTTGGCCAGGTGAAGGTGCTCTGTAGCTTTTCCGAGAAACCAGGCCAGAGTTCGTTGAACCAAATGCTGTTGGGCGTGTCGAACTGGGAATTTATTTGCCAGAAAATGCAAAATGACATAAATAAATTGAAGAATTTCATTTAAAGAAGCTTGGAACAGAGAACAAACTAGCCTCTGTGAAGACCAATTAGTAAGCATATAAATATAAACGAATTATGAACGAATTTTCCCCAATTTATTTGCACAGTCTCTTAATACCCCTTTAATTCCGCAAAGGCAAAGAAAATTAAAATGAAAAAGAAGCGTTTTCATTATCGCATATACTGAATGCATACATATTTCACCCACTGTCTGTTCGATGGCCCATCTCAGACAATTTGTTTTGACATATTTTTGCTCGACTAGGCAGAATTGTTCAAAACACTGAGAAGAGAGAGAGAGATACAGAGGTACAGATAGAAAGCTAAATCATTTTGTTGAGAACGTTTTTACAGATTGCGGTTGGGGCTGGGACTGGGGCTTTTCTTGCTCCTCGCCTGACACGCTGATAAAGCAAATTTTTCGGAGCCCCTTCTCCCCAGCCCCCGAGTATCAATAAACCCATAAATTTAAAAAGAGCCACCACACAAAATAAATGTAAATATATATATAAATTTGTTGTTGTCAGCCCATTTTCATATTTATTTCCCAGCACACGCAGCCTCGACATTTGCTCTGGTTTTTGTGGGCGTCAACTATACTATATATGTTTTTGTACACAATATATTCGGCCACAACATCATATATCCATCCATCTATCTCTATTCGTCGTGTCTGTTTCTTCAAACTTTTGAAATTTTTGCATATTTGTCGTAAATTGCCTGCCTCTGTCCGTTGCCCGATCTCGATTTTATGGATCATGTTCTGTTTGTCGTCATGCTAGTTTTTTGAGCTATTAAATGGTTTCACATTATATTAATGGATTTTTACTGTTCAGACCTAGTATATATAGATATAGATACACATTTCTGAATTGTTTACATTTTGACAGTCGGCACAGATGTTTCGTTGGGGAACTTGAGCAGTCTGGCCATGAAAAATGTACGAAAACATGTGAGTTTAGTTAATGCGAAATCAGCTGAACGATTATCTTGGGCAATATGAGTTCATTAATCAGTTTTGGGAGCTAACTTTGGGGGGACTAAACTTTGTTAATGAATCATTTCACATTCTCGAAATAATGTCTTTTATATATTATTTTTACATCTTTGAATCATTACTCACTTCTATGTATTATCTTTTATTTTTACGTCTTTGAATCATCACCTTTGTGGCACACACTTCTCCTGAAGAACTGTCAATCAGTTCTTGAATTCTTTCTTTATGGGGACTTGGCCTATCTATAAATTATTTCCACATTATGTCCCCCTGCCCCCCCTAGCTTGCAACAAGAACAGTGAATAAGTAAGCCAGCTTTGGTGTCTTTTCCTTTCCAGTGCTGTTCCTTTTGAGCGAGTTGCCTTTGTTCCGGCATGGCACCCGGGGAAACCACAAATATTGACCAACATTCACAGGGCCCATAAATAAGTAAACAGTCCATTAGTTCCACTTCGCCCCCGCGGCTCCCAATCATAAATTTCCATGGCAGGCAAGCAGCAGCTTGCACAACAACTCCCAGCTCCCAGTTCCCAGCTCCAGTGGAGGGAATTTGGAATGGGAATCGGAAAATCAGAAATCGAAGCCAAGTCACACCCTATCGAGGCATAGATCCAGAGTCCCCCAAGTGCCTTTATCTTATCGCCCCTTTGGCGTTGGCGCCTTATCGCCGAAAGGTAAACAGAAGATAAGGCCTGACACAGAGCGACTCGACTCATTTGCCAAATGACGCATGGAGTATTATTGGAACACGGGAAATGGAGAAAATGAAAATGGAAAATGGAATTCAGTTTCCATGGTTCATCAACCGGGGCTAGGGCAAATATCAACATAAAAGCTTAGAGAGTATTTGGGAAAATAGGTCAACAATTGGAGGGTATTTATGATTATAGATAAACATAGTATATAACTTCAGAGAAACGTATACAAATTATTACAAAGAACACTGAATAAAATAATATCTCTTGTTTTATCATTACAAATATTTTGTCTATCCTTTTTATTATTACAAAAAAACACTGAATAAAATAATATCTCTTATTTAATTTACGAATATTTTACAAACATTTTATATACCTTTCCTTTAAAAGGTGTCAATGGCACGTTCCACCAGATGTTGCCATCTTTAACTCGCACCTTTCTCCTCACATTTCCCATTTCAACCGATCTTGAACCGATTCCAGGGGACTGGGTTAATATATACCCATGGCATATGGGCCCCAATTTTAATTGCCGCTACGTGATCGAAATTGTAAAGCTACAAAATCGAAAAAGAACATCCGTTCCCAGCTGAGTCAATTATGCTAATTAAATTTATGATTGAGCCGATAGTTATGGGCAGGCAGATAATGCCCATATAATAGAGCAGGTTCTCTCCGCCGTTCAATTCAGTTCATTTGCAGTTTGTCGTGGATTTAATTGCGAAATATTCAGAGATATTTATTTTTAATGGACTTGCGACCGGAGTCTGGTTATTAAAATAGAAATTACTTTGACTTTGACTCAAAGAATACAAAAAATAAAAAAAACCTAAACAACATAATTGAGGTTGTAAAAATGTTTTGATTCCAAGCCTAATGGTGGTCATTGCGGGGAAGTTATTTTTTTCGGACGTGTAATTTTGGGGTGATTTTTCCTCGGGGCTTATTGGAGTTTCAAGTATTCGGTTGGTTGAATAAATGTCAAGGCAGCAGAATGCTGCATGCAAAATATGATGGGGTTGCACGATAAAATTATTGTGATTGTGGTGGTGGGATTAACATTTTGCAAAAGCAAATAGGGGTAACACAAATGGTGAAGGTATGAGGTCTACTGGTATGAAACATAAATAAATAAGTTAAAGTTAAATAAAACAAATAACTTAATTTCTAGTTTTTAGAAGATCTACAAAATAATATATCAAATAATCAGTACATTCTATTAAACTATATATCAACTTCTCGGCAAATTATGTAATATTCCTTAATTATTCTTTCCAAAAATTCTTCATTCTGTCATCATCTTAGTTCCATATTTCCCTCTATAATTTTTCACAGTTCAATTAGTTTTCCCGCCTCCTATTAATGTTCTCCCCATGAAATTACACCATTGCTTATAAACTTAGGAAATATTACCCAACATTAGCCAACATAATTTGCTCAATCCTTGCACAACTTTGGCCTAATCGCATTAAACGGGAAATTCTTACCAAATTGCGGGCCATCGCCAAATGTTTTTGTTTACGTCTATCGGAGGAAGACATCATCGCGGCGTCAATAATTACAGCATCAAACGAATCGGAATTGGAATCGGTCTATATAAATTTATATAGCGCAGAAAGAGAGAGAGAGAGATCCCGGTGAGTGGGCCCGCATCTTGTGAGTTTTCCCGATTTTTGAGGCAGGCACGCCACATGCTTTTTAACCTTGATTAAGTTGACGTTCTAATGATGCTGCTAATGGCGGCAATGATGCTTCTAATGATGATGCTACTGATGACGATGCTACTGATGATGCGAAGGGGAATGGGAAGTAGGAATGGGGCATGGGGAAGCCGAAGATGCTGCCGCAACATCATTAACAACATTATCAACAACAACAACAACGGCGGAGGAGAAAAGTTCTTGGGTATTTTTTGTTTTTAATTGCCGCCTGGCACTTAGCTAATGTAATTTATATTACATTTTGCTGCTGCTCTAAAAGCTTTAAGTAGCTAAAAAAAAGAAGAACAACAAAAAAGTAGCTCCGAAGTGCAACATCAGCAGCAGCATCAGTGGAGAGTGGAAGACGGTTGTAAAAAAGCAGAGTGGGAGCCGAAGACGTAAAGTTGTGTTTATATTTACCTAACATTGTACTTGAAAGATATTTTCGTTTCTTTTTTCCACCTACTGCCTCCCTTGTTTGTTTATCTAATGGCTAAAAAATATTTAAGCCGTAAAATTCGTAGCTGCGAGATGGCTAAAAGCTGCCGCACTTCTCTCTTTTAGCTTGTCTTTGCCTCTTTTCTTTTTGTATTTACAAAAGTCATAAATACCTTCGGAGCGAGAAAGAAGAAAAGGTTTGGAGATAAAGTCTCGTCGGGCCTAAAAGTTGCTATATTTTCAATTTATGTTAAGAGAGACGGCCACCAGGTCACCTGTCTGTTATCTTAAATGTTTTTTCCTGTTGGTAATTAAAAAGTTTTCTGTTTCAGACCCAGTTAGAGCCCCCACCCCCGCCCCCTCCTACTCATCTCTCCCTCGTCTGTTTTTTGGCTAATGCAGGTTGGGAAGCTCTCCGCTTTTGGCCTTGGCATTTTCGTTGGCATGATTTTCGAGGGGGGAAAACTGATAACACGGCAGCAGCCGGGAGCTTTAAGCGGTAGCTGTGGCAATGAGCGGGGTTTGCTTTAAGATTTCGCTCCGAGGTGCTTCTCAGAAGAGATAATGAAGGTCGCTCTGGGATTAGATTGGTGGAAAAAAAGATAAGCCTCATTCCGAGTGATGTCTAACTAGTTTCTTGGAAGCTATAGCTTTTGATTTTATTTTTTTAGAATTTAGTTTTGATGATTAAAAATATTTTGCTATATTTATTATGCTTAATCAAATAACGTGACTGCTGAGCACAGTTCTTACCATTATTTAAAGCAGGCATGGGCACTGCAAATTTATCTTGGAGCCAAACAACACAATGAAAAGAGCTCTGGGACCATTAAACTGTTGTAAATATAGTTAAAAATGATAAACTAACCAAAATAAATGTAAACTCTAATAGAATGATCAAGACTTGCCTGCTTAAATCTCCTTCTCCTACCCATTCTTCACTAGAAACCCTTCCTGAACTACTTTGGACTCCTATTCCCATTCCGAATTCCTCGAACTAGGGTGCATCTTAGCATCTTAGACTTTATGCCAGCTCACGTCTAACCCATTCTCCACCTGAAACATTCCCCAAAAGTGTCAACAAGGAAGGCCTACAAGCCCGAGACATTCGAACGGAGCCGAGCCCCAACTCGTTCATTCATAAAGATTCACATCTCCATAAGCAGCAGGCAGCTGGGGCAAGCTAACACGAGTCCAGGCAGCACCTAACAAGTTCTCGGAATTGCACAAAACCTCAAAAGTTCTTTAAGTTTTTTCGCTCTAACGAAACCTGTTCCCCAGACGGAGGCCCCAAAAGAGAGAGAGACGGGGCTCTGGGACTGGGCGACGGAAACTCGGGACGAGACATAATTAATGATTTCAAAATTTCACAACAAAAACTCATAAAACTTATCGATCGAACTTGAAACAACAAGAGAGGACTGAAAAAAAGAATGTCATGCTGCTGTCAAGGCAAATTTCAGGGCTTTAAACGTAATTCCCTCTTGAGTAAGACAAAATTTAATCACAAGTTGGGGATACTTTTGGAAGACAGTTATGCCAAGGTTTCTTAAAAAATAGGTCTAAGCAGTAAAGGAATCTTAATTAATTTAAATAAAGGTTAATTCACTTATTTTTGTAAGTTTTATAAGCTAAATAAAGCTTTTAATAATATATTTAATAATATATTCAATAAGCACGACCTATTTTCACAACACATTTCATAATAAAATTCCAATTTAATAGCTACTTAATTGATTAATTAATTAGTTAATTACTTGGCACTTGGTCTATCTTTAGCAACAACGCTCTTATACATTTTTCCTAGCTATTAAATTATTAATCTACGACTGCCTTGTACTATAACTAATTAAGATCTCAAGGGAATGTAATCAATATGTACAAGTTAATCACAAGTAAAGAACAGCCTTATAGCCATACATGTTTCTGAATTAATTTGTATTGTGTTATTAGCTTAATTAACCAATTAACACTCAAATATTAGGCACTAAATGGAATGACTTACGCTGACTGAATTGCCAACTTTGAGAACTGGCCAGTTGGCTGAAGCACGCACTGTTTTTGTTGTCAAAACAAAAATTTGTTGAGTTGAAAACACACGAAATTTGTGGAATCGGCAAGCACGCGCTGGGCTATCTTCGGAATTACTATTTGGCGGCGAATAGTCTATTTTCATTGATGAAGCGGCGCGAGTATATTCATTAATTCTGCACACACACGTACGCCGATTGTCGATTGACGATTGACGGCCAGCGATTGACCCGCGCGCCCCGCCCCCAAAAACAAGTTCCCCGCACTCGCTAGACGAACCCGCCGCGGTGGTGGTGGGAGGAGGAGAGAAGCCGAAGGAGAGAATTTGCACGCGCGAATCTGCTGCTGCTGCTGCTGTCTGCTCTTCAGAATAACGGTCTAACGGTCCGCCGCTCTAGAACATGTCCATACTCCTTCACGTTTTCGTACCGATTTCGGAGATTTTCCCAGCTTTGGAGTTTGTGTGAGTTCTGTCGCTCCGCAACAATCATCCGCCGCGTGTACGTTCGCTGGAAAATTTTCGAATAACTGATTCGGTTTCTCATTTCTCAGCCGCACCGTTCGCCAGAGGGGAGGTTTACACATTTCTCAGCCGCACCGTTCGCCAGAGAGCGTATGGAGAGATATTTTGCTCTCTCGGAGTAAAAGCCGAACCACAAACAAACACGAACGTGAGCACTTCGGCTGACGAACGCAGCTTCGGCTTGTGTGCAAAAATCATATGGTCGGAAGAGAGAGAGCGAGAGAGTAGGTGGAATTTATCTGGCAGCCGGCAAAACGCCTCAACTCAGCGACTCAAATTGGATTCTCATTGAGTCAGATAAGCCGGTTTGGAACTCGGCTAAGGCGTGCAAATGAGACCCGTGGGCTTTGAATGCTTTTCATTTTCCTTCTTTTTTTTTGGTTTTAATATTTTTTTTGTGGGCCAAAGTCATTTGACAATTTTGTGTGTGGAGTGAGGCACACACAGGTGTGCTAATTGGGACTTATACGTGGGTGAAGCTGAAGGTTTAAAAGGAAATTAAGGATTGTGAGTAAAACAAGTCAAATGCGTTCTTATTTGATATAAAAATAAAAATTAAAAATAATTGGTTACCTTCTAAATCGATTTATTTAACTTCATTATTTTAATAGTTTCTTAAAATTAGGCATTTAAAATTTAGTACTAACTTTAGAAAAGGTTCAAGAAAACTCTCTATAAAACTCTAAACCAGAAAATTCTTACCAAAATCCATTAATCTCCAAGTAGACTTCCGCCGCCTACATCTAATTAGCCTTGGCCCGAGCCCAATTAGAACCGCCTGCCGTTACTTCAAGAGGTTCATTGCTCGACAAGTCTTATCAGATTCGGGGCTCGGCAAAGGTAAATAAATAGAAAAGAATCGACATGTAAATCTGATTTGATTTTTTGGGAGCGGTCAATGCAGGCTACAACAATAACAATAAAAACAATAACAAATGCAATGCAGCAGTCAAAGATAAACAGAGAGGAAAACCCGAAAGGTGGCTCTCTCTCTAGCTCTGCCCTCTCTTTGAGATAAAAATGCATGATACGTAGATAGTTTTTCTATACTCTCTCTCCGCTCTGGAGAGTTTTCCTTTTCGGCTCATATTTATCTATTACTCTCTCCCTCACTCTCTCTCTCTCTTTCGGTCAACTAGTTCGCCTAAATGCGGCTAGATGGCGCTAGTGCAGCCGCGAAGAATTGCATTTCAGATGCTTTTTGTTTACAAACCAAAAAAAAGAATGGGTGGGGGGAGACGGCGGGGGTGGGGCGGTGCAGGAGCGCGTTCCCAATGCGGTTGCATTCTTGGAAATGTTTGCAAAAACCGTCGCCGGTTTGCTGCTGCCACAAATGCCGCGTAATCGCTTTTTGCGACGTCACCGGAAGTTGCAACACGTCGCCATCGCCATCGTCGTCGTCGTCGTTGACTACGCACACAGAAATACAACCTGCATATGCCGTTAATGCCACTGCCACACCCCAACAATTGCAAATTTCCCCCGCCGCCTTTGCGAATTTTCAAAAAGAAGGAAAATCGAAGGGGAAAGGTAGCGGGGGGAGTAGCCTTTGGGGGAGTGGAGTTCTACCATTGTTCGAACCCCATTACCACCTCAGTGAAGCTTCCCCAGGTTTGGCACTCTTTTTGCGAACATGTGTGAACAACTGCAGTCTTGGAAACCACCCCCCTGGGGTACACTGGAAGAAAGTTAAGTAAAAATATTGCAAAGAGATGTACGAGAGATATAATTTATTTATTGTCTGTTTTTGAAGTTATATCCACGTTTTTATAATCATTTTTTTTTGAAGTAGTTAACATTAATAATAATAAACTGGCGAAGATCCTGGCATCTTAGGAAAGAAAATCTATTGTTTGTCCTTCGAGGATCTCTGTGAAATAATCCGTTATGGAGTTTATCTAAAATTATTTCTATATTCATTTAATTTGCACTTCCAATCGAGAATTTAGTAAAATAAATAAGGAATTGAAAACTTTGACTTAATAATATTAAGTTAATAATATTCGAGTAAACCTTATCAATTTCTTATTTAAAACAAAAATAATAATAAATTTAAGATTTCCAGCTTAATAAATTTTTTTCAGTGCCGCCACTGTCCCTTTCGCACCCTCGGGCGGCGATTAATCATGAAAATTCACACAGAAAATATCCATTAGATACGAATTAAGACATAATTGAGAGTGCAGGCCTCGTACGCGTTTCAAGGACCTGCATCGATGCAAGGGTAGTGGTTGCACGGGGTGGTTTCGACTTCAAGTGTGTGTGCTTGTGTGTGTGTGTGTGCAGTGGCACAAATGCGAGAGGCTGCCTGCCTCAAGTGTCTGCGACATATTTATTATCCATGTTCGGAATGAAAAAAGAATATGATTGTATGCCCTGGGCCCCGGAATTAAACTTCCATTGTTGGGCTTCAAGGAAAAGGAGTCCTGGCACAGCGTTGGCTTTAATTACAGTTTGAGTGGCACTGGAGAAGGTCCTTGAAGGGGTTTTAATATGCTGGCATTACGTTGACTTTTAAATGTCATGTGTACATATGATGGGGGATGAAAATTTTATGGAAAAATGCTAATAATTTCTAGGGAAATATCAATTTTTATTGAAAATGGATTCCGAATTTCAGCTGTTTCTTTTAAATTTTGTCCTAATTAATTTCTATCAAGTAAGACATATTTTTAAAATAATAAAAATGGGGGATGAAATTTTCATCTGAAAAATGATGCTAATATTTTCCAGAGATTTGTGAATTTTTATTGAAAATGGGTTCTTATATTTAGTTATTTCTTTTTCCATTTTGCTTTAATTAATGAAAATATCTCCATCAAATAACATCAATTAAATGTCAGGTATTTCCAACACCTGTTGGAATGCATTTTCAGTCTCCAAAGCCACAAGCTACAAGCTGAGTTTTTATAAAAATAAAACTAAAAGCAATGGAAAAACAAGTAATTTCTGTGTGTTTGCTGGGCAGGCAAGAAAATGCCCAAAACAAGTGTTATATGACAGGTCTCGGACGTCCAGCAGAGATTTTTGATTTTTTTTTGTGAACCCGAATCCAACTCAATTTTTGTGGTTTTTTGTGATTGGTTACAAAAAGCTTCGTTGTAATGCGGAATGTAAGTTTTGTATGTTAATTTGATTTCGGTGTCAAATGGGATTTCTTTTTTTTTTTGTGTGCTTTGTTATTTCCATTTTTTATGACCTGCACTTGGGCTGTTATTGTTGTTGTTGTTCCTGCAGCTGGCGTTATGGCATATAGTAATTGCTGCGATCCAACTTCGGGGTGTCAATCCGCTTGAAGTTTTGCTTTTGATTGTGCGCACTTGTGTCTTTATTGACATCGCCGCAATAACATAAATAATTTATTACAGCCACAGACATTGAGCAATTTGTAAATGGCCAAAAAGATATCTTGGCCTGAGCACGAGCACTCTCGTGTATCTGTTGGATACCTCACCTCCACTCTGATTTGCATTTATCAAGTGCATTTGAGGTGAGTGAAAATCAAACGAACCGGGCAAATACCGTAAAAAGAGGAAACAGAACATAGAGCCGGGCTTTCAAGGACTCTCCGGGTAATTGATGCACTTCGGTGCGAGCACATTTAATTGAGTTAGGTTCCGTTCACATTCGTAGTCCATTCATTGCGCAAATAAATCGCTTTTAATAGATGTAAATATTTGCATTTCAAATATGCAAACCAGAGAAGTGCGTAGGTTATGAATGATGAATAACATAAATATGCATTTTTTTTTTATTGGAATGATTGAATATTGCAATGTTTGGCTTTGTTTCTGGGAACTGCAATAACTTTTGAAAGCTTATAAATTTTAGTTGAGTTTAGAAAAGGGTTTGTTTATTAAATCAAATTTGTAGTACTTTTTCTCTGGAATGGAAAGGTCATTTCTTTGCTTTGATTTTTTATTTTTTTAAGCGAAACCAGAAAATTATAGTTTAAATGTGGAATTTTAATAATAAATAAATAAACTGCTAAACGAGTAACATTTTTAGATTTATTCATCAAATCATTAGTATTAATTATATTTTAGCTAAGTAAGTGATCAGGTTAGCCTTGACTTAATTGTAATTGCAATTCAATATGATTGTGGCAATGTAACAAAATTTCAGTCTGCCGTTTTCAGCGGATCAGTTCAAACGTTTTTATTTTCTTTATCTTTGTTTTATTTTCAATGATTTTTTTTGTCTTAATTTGTGACATTTTATTTTAAAAATGTTAAACTTGCCTTTCTTAGTCTAGATTTCAACTAAACATATTAATTTGTCATCATAAAACTGAACGTGGTTGTCTTGCTTTATCTTAAATTGTAGAAATTTTATTTCTTAATAATTTAAATTAAAATTTTATTGTAGTGATAAATTTGTTTACTGTTGCTTTAAAGTAGCAACATTTACAATAGTGTAGGGAACAATTTACTTGCGTTTGTCATTAATGATTCTTTATAGTTGATCATCTTCTTTTTTGCTTATTCTTTTTTTAGTTTTCATGATTTTTATTTTCT
>VNJS01017003.1:0-16262 GCA_008042575.1 Drosophila watanabei | reverse complement strand
TTTTCCGCACTATTGGTGCAATTTGAATTTTTCTTAGATAACCTCACTGTTTTCAACGCCGATTTGTATGGCATTTGTATGGAAAAACACGGAAATCCGGGTTTTTGGTCAGATAGCTCCTAGGTAAAAAGTTATCCGATTTAGCTCAAAATTGGAATATCGTGTTAAAAGATCACCAAATTTCAGCTTCTTAAATTTCATTAAATTATTTTTAGTTTTACCCGATCGTTCCTATGCTAGCTATAGGATATAGTTTTCTGATCCGAACGATTTTTATACTATATGTGCCTAGGTACAAATAATGACGGTAGGGAAAGTTTCATGTCGATATTTTCAAAACTAACCGAGTTATTAATTAATGCCACAAAAACAGGTCAAAAACCCCATAGTGCACTGGAAGTGGCAAGCTGCGATTGAGGACTTATGTATGTGGGCATGGCTGTGAGTGTGAGAGTGTCTGGTGTCCTCACTCTTGTTGCTGTCAGTTGTTGTTGTTGTTGTTGTTGTTATGGTTCTTCCTCCTTTTTTTTTGTGTGTATTATATATGTACATATGAAATAATAAATTTAATTCAATTCTTTTTCTCGGTTTTTTCATTCTTGTTTTTTTTTTCTTTTCTGCAACCCTTGTGTGTGTCTCTCAGTGTAGTGTTGTTGTACTGCTTGTTGTTGCTGTTGAGAGCTGTTGTTCTTGTGGTTGTTGTTGTTGTTGTTGTTGCTGTTACCTCTAGCAGGGGCGGCGGGCTGGCAGAACTGCCCATCGACGAGATGCTGGCCCCGGGCGTCATTCCATCGATGTCGCAGTCGGACGTTGTGTCCGAGTCGCTCAGACGCGACATGGTGCTCGGCGGTGATAAATGATCTGTTGGTGTCAGTATCAGGCCGTCCACATCGCTGCCCTCGTCACGTAACTGTTTTCGTTGTTGTCATAAATTTTTTGGCGTTGCAATGTTGTTGTTGATGTTGTTGTTGTTGTTGTTGGTTTTTCGATTTGGTTGTATGGATAACGCACGTGTTTTTGTTGTTGTTGTAGTTGTTGTTGAAAATGGTGGGTGGTGGGGGTTTTTGATGGTGATATGTTATTGTTGTTGGCGGGTGCACGACAAAAACCAACGGAAAAAAAAGGGAAACAGATAATGACAATGCCGGGTTAATAATTTTGTTCAAATCGGGCAGCGGCTGCGGGTTGGGGTGGAGGGTTTCGGTTAGAGGACATTACCAGGTCAGTTCTGGCTTTCACTTTCACACACTTTGGTTTGAATCTTATAAAGCTTTTAAACTTAATTAACGTATATCTAATTTCTTCTTTTAACATTTTTCAATCTGTTTGCAAAAGTGAAAGCCCGAACTATCACATCGAGCTTAACATGGGACTAAAAACGAAAAAAAAATATACATAATTAAAGCATAACATTTTCCATTTGTCTTTAGACAGTTTTTGTGTTAAGTTTTTCGCTCGCCAAAACATCATTCGTGGAATCGTGAACCGAAACTCATGGGGTTTCCCTTTGGGTCTATTTTTGTTAAGCGTTTACCAACACCTATTTTTTGACAGCCAGGAAACGGAAACGAACGAACGCAAAATAGAAACCAAAGGAACGAACTGAAAGAGCCCGGCCCACACATACGAGATAGGAGGTGTCCTGGTGGGGCTGCAGCTGATACCACTCGGCCTCGTCGTCCAGGATGTGGTGTGCCAGATCGATGACCACCTCGCCGATAAAGTCGTTGGCCCCATAGCGCACATAATCCCACAGCGTTACCTGTGAATGTGGGATTGTGGATTGGATTACTAAAAAAGATCTTATGGATATCAGTTGCAGTAATGCCTTACCTCGAGCAGACGGCCATTGAGATCACAGCGCCTCAGACCCGAGTAGAGGAAGGTCTGACCCCATCGGGGTTCGCAGGTGGTGCCCACCGTCTTCGTTCGCCGCTTTGATTTGTGGCTCCGGTCGGGCAGAAGGAACACCTTGAAAGTAATTAGAAACTCAGTTTATTATGTAGTTCTTTTAAGATAAAGAATATATTTAAATATTCTGTATGTATGCGCATCTTGTTAATTATAAAACATATAAATGTAAACTCACTTTTGCATAGGGATTGCGGCCAGCTCCGCTCTGGCGCAGGGAGAGGCCGGTGGCACAGACCAGGGTCACGATCAGCTGCAGCGTGTTCTGGTCGTAGCCAAGCTTCAGCTGCAGCCGTCCTTCGATTGGTATCGGCTGTGTGGTTGTACCGGTGCCACTGCCCATGCCGACGCCCACCCCGTGGCCATGGAGGTGAGCGGCTGGCGATCCCTGATGCTGTAGCGGATGCTGGTGCGGATGGCAATGATGGTGATGGTGGCCCGCCGTCGTGGCGCCGTGCAGACCGCCCGAGGCGGAGCCGGAAGCGTGGACGGATCCGTGGGCGGAGTTGGAGGCGTGGGCGCTGCTGGTGCTGCTGCCGCTGCCACTACCGCTGCTGCTGTGGCTGTGGCTGCTGTGACTTGGTCCCAGGCGCTGCGTCGGCCCGACGCCGCCACGTTGCCGGAGTCCGCTGCCCGCTCCCGCTGTCGATCCTGTATGGATGTCCGGTGAGCCGGGCGAGGTGATCAACACGCTTGGCTTGTCGCGATGGATTTCGATGGCCTCGACCGCGGGTGCTGTTTTGGGAAAAAGGCGGGAAGATTTGGTTAAGATCTGGGGATCGTGTTGCTGAACCAAGTGAGTTGGAGTAGCAGTTAGCTTGGATTTGTGTGTTGGTGGTGTAATCGTTGATGAAACTAAAATAACAGTTTTTATACCATCAATATTTTCAATCTAATTAATGAAATCTGTTTCACTGTAATAGGTTTTTAACAATTTAAGTTAAGACAAGACTGAGTTACTCCTCGGTACTTAACACTTTTTTATGGAACTAAAATGTGGCTTAGTTTTTCCGAATGGAGTCTGTGATATAACTAAGACTTTAGTCTTGTTTGCCTTTTGTGAACTTTCAGGTAACAAGAAAGCTCTTAAGTAAGCAATTACCTAAACTAGTAATGAATTCAATGAGATTGAATGGATTCATTAGTGTCATAATGTTCGTATATGCAATTGATTAAAAGTGATTTATATAATCACCATCTATTTAAAAAAAGACCCAGTAAAGATTTCCTATATAAACCCTTTGACAAATCGACTTAATCCCTATATATGTTATTCAGTTACACACACACGCACACACATCCAGACATTACCAAGCACCCACATTCGAGTTTATTTGCTTTATGGTACCTTTGCGCTGAAGATATCGTCCGCCACTGCTGACCACCGCACTTCCGGCCATGCTGCTGGCCAGCCCGCTGTGCGGGAAGTTGGCCGAGGAGCGGCGCGGAGGAGCACTGCTGGCGGAGCCACCGGAAGCGGAACAGGCGCTACTGGGACTGACGTTGCTGCTGCTACCGCCGCTACCGCCACCGCTGCCTATCACACGGCTTACGATCAGTTCCACCTGGGCGTCCAGGCGACTCTCGTCGATGATATCGTACACCTCGTCGGCACTCTTGTTGTGCAGCCCGCGGCCATTCCACTCGATGATCTCGTCGCCTGATGGATGTTCGTTTGATGAGTGCGTGAGCGGCATGATCGTGAGCAGAGATTAGAGATCAGAGATCGGAGACAGAGGGAAGAGATAGAGAGAGAGAGAGAGAGAGAAAAGTCAGAGTGAGATGTGATGGAGAATGGTGGATGCTGGATGGACGTTACCTGGTCGAATACGGCCCTCGAGATCGGCCACCGATCCGCGCTTGACCTTCTCCACGATGGCACCGCATGGACCTCCGCCGGATCCGCCGCCCGTTCCAAGGAGGGGCTGACCGCCGTTGACCTTTAAGCCTAATATATCCTCCCCATCATAGTATTTACGCAATATCATGTGCCCGATCAGGCGAGTATTGTCCGCGGATGTTTGCCAATTCACCGGATTCTATATGCATCGATCGGTTTACGATTGTTGTGGGTGTGGGATGGTGGTTTATTGGTTGTGATTTTTTTTTAAAGTGGGATTTTGGTGGTTTACAACAATTTACGGTTCGGATTGCGGATGATCGTGCATAGATTTTGGTTGTTGGATGTGATGGTGTCGGCGGGGAGCCATCGTATGCGGGAAGTAGAATTGTTTTTAGTTAGCAATTTGCACCGCTCACAGGCCTTAGACATAGAGAACTTACGTTCTAGGTTAAACTTACAATTAGAGTTGGTAAACGGAAAAGAGATATATGTATAACAGCATAAAGTAACGGTTTGTACACTTGTTCACATTCAGTTTTGTTTGTTTGTTGTTTGTTTGTTGTTTGTTTGTTTGTTTTCTTACGAGCTAGAGAAACATGTTCTACTCAATTACGGATAGTTGGCATAACGCATAGGTATATAGATACATAGTTGCTGTTTCGTTTCGGGGGTTTCCTACGGTTTTGAGAACACACACGTTTCAAGAGAGCTCCCTCGGTTTGAGGGGTATGGGAAAGGTATCAAGTATTGAATGCTGAAAACAGTGTTGGTAAACGACATGTAGAAGTAGAAGGCATGCAAAGTACGTGCTTAAAGGGGGCTTTTGCTGGTGGTCGGGGTCTGGGACTTCATGCAAGCACAACACTTAGAGGTTTGCAAAAAGGTCTGATTACTGGGACATGCAAAATTTGTTCATTGTGGTTTTCGAATAATATCTGGGTTTCAGTGGGTTCGTATGCTGAAATCGTCAAGATGTTGTCATAATAGCTGGACGACGGTTGCGAGCTGGGAGTGATAACCAAAAACGATATTGTTGCTTGATCATGGTCTGGGTTATGGCTTGGGCTTTGGACATGACAAGAACAACAAACACAGAGGAGGTTGGGGTATCTCCCTTGGGATTCTTGGGGAATTCTCCACACAGACAAACGGAAACTGGGGTCCAGAGTGGGAGAAAGAGACACAGAGAGAGACAGAGAGAGAGAGAGAGAGACTCTACACAGACACAATGCATTCTTGCCCATCTGTAGCCCAGTGTGTACCTTGGGCCCATCTCCTCGGTTCGAGTCCTCGCTGCTGGTAAACGTGCTGCTGGTATCGATGCCCGAGTCCTTAGTAGCCGAGTCCTGGCTGCCCTGCCGCTCGGCCTCCCAGCGCGTCCAGTCAGCTCCTGCGGCCTCGAGGCCACTGCTGCTCTTGCCACTGCTCAGTATGGTGGCCACTCCCACATCGACCGCCGTAGATGGCAGGATCCCGGTCACGGGGGGCAGCGAGCTGGCCGCCAGCATGGAGGCCTCATCATCGTGGGCATCGAATCGCACCGTTTTCTTTATTCTGCGCTCGGTGAAGCGCCGCGAGTCCTGGGCCGCCGACGAGGAGGAGCTGGTGGCCGGCTCATCCCAATAGGCCGCTTCCGTGGAGCTGACGGAGCTACTGCCGCCGCCGCCGCCGCCGCTGCCAGAACGCGTGGCGCCCAGCAGTCCGCGATTGCCGCCCCGTGCCGCCTGACCTTGGGCCTCCATTTGGGCTGCCGTTGCCATGGATCCGCGATCGTAGCCAGATCCTGGCCCAATCACAATCTGTGGCTTCGACTGGGGGTAGTAACTGCTGCTAGTGGTGCTGCTGCTGCTGCTGCCGCCGCCGCCGGCAGCTGCCAAGGGCGGGGCACGTCGGTAGGCGCCAGCAGCACCACCTGCCGCACCTGCTCCCGGTCCGGGTCCCGGTCCCAGTCCCAGTCCTGGGCCGCCGCCACCTCCTCCCCCGGAAAACTGCCGGTCGTGATTGCTGCGATTCAGCGAGTTGCGCTGCTGGACGTCCAGGCGAGCGGTTCGCGTCAGAGGATACTGCTCCAGGCGCTCGCGGTGCTGCAGCTGCAGCTCGTAGCGGTCCCTCTGATCCGCCGAGGAGTACAGCCGCTGGGTGGCTTGCGACAGGTGGCGGAAGTCAGCGGACCCGCCGCCGCTGCCGCCGCTGACACTGAGCAGGTCCCGCTCGTTGAGGCTCCGCTGTTGGCGCCACGGATCCAGAGAGGTGCGCACCTGGAGGCGCCCGCCTGTAGGGGTGGTAGATGGTGATTGGGTGTGGCTATAAACACTACTACGGGTTTGTTTGCTCTGCGGGATTTGGGGTCGGGTTTCAGGGGTTTCTCTGGGGGTTTCGTGGGGGGAACTGCGAGAGACTGCGCCGCTTGCCTGCCATAGTTTGTTGTCCTTTTCAGATGTTTCAACGAATGCTCACAAACATAATGGTAATCGATGGTAATCGGTTGAGAAAGCAAAAGTTCAAAGCAAATAAATACGTATGATAGAAGACTTATTTGTGGGGATCCGGGTCTGATCCAGCCCAGTTAGTTTCGATCTTGTTGTGGCAGATGAATAAGTGGTGCCGTCATGGTTTTTCGAAAATTTTTTGAGAAGAATTTAATTTAAGCAAATAAATGTTGCTTCTAGAGTTTTCTGGATGCAAGTGCATTGGTTTTAGAGTATAAATTAATGTGAGTCGGGCACACTGATTAACTGAATATATCTAGCTAATTCTGTACTTAAATAAATGAAGCTAATGATTAAGGCTAAAGGGTATTATAATGTATATTTATAGTTTTCAAATTCGATTAGTATTATTTTTTTATTAAGTAATAAAGCTTAAGTCAGTTTTTATGATATTTTGTATGTATCTGCTTGCCAATTCTGAATAATTTAATATTAAACTCAAGGTGATTTGCAGGACAATTAATTCAGTGGCTTAAATTGAATATTTTTCTCTCCCTGTAATCAGGACTGTAAGATTGGAAACAGTTATTTGATTTTATTTATTATTGACTTTCTTTTTAAATTTTGATATCAAAACATTTTTTCGAAAAATCTGCGACTTTGCCGTTCTTTTATCACAACTGCATGAGTAAGCTAAGTATGGTTAATACGAGTATAGTAAGTAGACCTACGACTAGAGCTACGAGTGCCCATTGTTGCTGGGACTAAGAGTGCCAGGGCCGCAAAGATGCGTATCAGGGGTTAAGGGTTTCGGTTATTGGTTGTCAGTTAGCGAGAGATTCGAGTTTCAGAGATACGAGGCATGGCAATACTTATCTGTGGTGTAGCTAAAAGTTGCAAGAGCATTAAGATACAGGCTAAGACTTTCGGGGCAAACCCTGGGGGGGCAGTGTACACTGTTGAATGTTCTGAATATGCTTGGGCGTGTGTTTGTGTGAGAAAGAGTGTGTGAATTCTGGTTTGAAGTAAGGAGGAAACGGGAAACAGCGTTACGATATCCATGCAAATTATTCACCAAGTTTTCTTGTTTTTAAAAATTTCTTTTTGTTTTCGTTCACATTTACAGGTACGAAGGTAGGTAGGTAGGGTTGGTAAAAACGTAGAAGATACATAAAAAAGACAAAAGAGTAACGAATACATAAGACAAAGTGTTCGAAAATCCGTCAAGTGACGACAACGTGTGTTCACAGCCAGAAAAGAGAGAGTGTGTGTGTGTTTGTTGGTGGATTGGAAAAATCAAATAATGATCGTAGAAGTAGCAGTATCTGAAGCAAAGAAATACGGACTGACCAGCTTAATGGCTATTATCGAGAAGAAAAGTCTAGGGGGGGGAAAAGGGGGCACGTCTGTGAGTGTGTGTGTGGAGGAGAAAGGGTGAGTGGGAGGACAGTGCTCGAACAAAGAAAACAAAGTCAACAACTAAGGATATCGCACATTCCTTGCTTGCGCTTGTGACGTGGTAACTCATAAGGAAACAATAACATCGAAGAGACACACACACATTCAAATTAATTCGCATTAAATGCCATTGGGGCCTGGATTGAATCTTTTCGCTTACATTTGCATGAATCTGTAGATCGCCGGGCGAGAGAACGGATTGGACACCTTGAACGCCGCCAAAATTACCTGCTACTCGATGTTTATATATATATTTTTTGTACATTAGATATTTTTCGGGTAGTTTTTTTGGTTTTTTTGTTTTGGTTTTTGGTTTTTGGTTTTGGCATAATGGTTTTTGTGGCGGGCAAGTTGGTTGGGGCAGACCAAAGAGAGAGAAAGAGTGGAGAAAAATATATGAAAATAACATTTCAAAATGTGATCTTGGAGTGGTTAATGTGATTAAGACTAAGACCTAACTAGCTTACCAAGTTAGCTTACAAATACGTAATATAATATATTTGGAATACTTAAGGAAATAGAGTTAAAGTGGTTTAAGCAAGCAAATAATTTATTTAGAGCAGGAGGCTCCCTTGGTAATTACTTATTTAATAAGTCCCCAAAGTACTACCGTGTGCTAGGACTAAATATTCCGGTTTTTGAGGGATCTAAGTGCTTATAAGCGGCTAAAAGCTTTCCAAACTTACAATACTGCGATACATTTGTACTCGATAAAATTTGCAGCTTACTTTTGCCCTTGAAAGTAGGCAATGAAAATGGTTGTAAACGCATTTAAAACAAAAGCACACCCGCACACACACACGCGCAGCACTCACTCAGACAATCGCCTTGGGTGCGAAGCAGAACTAGTTTTCTCACACACATAGACTTTCCCTCTCATACACTCGCCTGTGTGTTTGTGGGCCATACCCCTGGCATACTTTCATTTGACTTTGGTCACGATACAAAACGTTTATTGTGCGCATAATGGCCGACAGCAGCAACAACAACAGCAGCGACGGCAAACAAAACAAAAACAAGTGAAATAAAAATAAAAAAGAAAACAAAAAAAAAAAGAGTGAAAAAATTACATAAAGACAGCAGCGACAACCAGACCTAAGCGATAACAATGTAAACAAAGGAAGGCACGAAAGTAAAACAAAGCAAAAGTAAAGTAAATTATTTGAGAAAACCACACGCACAATCTGCAAATGGGGTTGGGTTTTAGGTTTTATGGGATGTATGTATATGGATGGGGCGAAAGTGGTGGGGCAAGTGGAAGGCGCAAAAGACCAAGAAAAGAAAGCAAAAATCAATAATGTACACAAAAACACGGTCATTTCTGTCCCTTTGGCGACCTTTCTTATAGTTGTTATTGTTGCTGCCTGCCGTTCATGTTGCCCTTGTTGTTATTGTTTTTCGTGTTGTTTTTGTTATTGCCGCTTCTTGTGGAAAGGCTGCGCACAATCATTGCATTGTGCAACACACAAAGAAAACGACAAATCAAACAAATTTTACATCTATGCACAGGGAAAATTAATTTTAAAGATTATGATATCAAAATTTTTGTATTGTATTTTATTTAAATTATCGAAATTTTAATAGATGCCTAAATAAATTTTTAATATAATATAATATAAAGTGTTGCTTTACCCATTTTTTAAATTTATTTTTTATGTGTGCTTTTGAATATTAAATATTTGTTATTTACTTTTACATAATAAAATAGTTTATATGTTACTCTTTGTTTATTTTATTTTGTATTGTTAAAACCCAAAGGAATTATTTCAATTGAGAGTTTATATGCTACAGCAAATTATTTAATTTGAAGTGTAAAGATTGCCTTATTCATTCTACAACTTAAAGTAAAACATGCAGCTGCTGTTTTTGTTTTTAAATCTGATAAATTTATTGTATTATTTATGCATTATATATGGAGATCACATCTCGATTTCCCATAAATCAGAAACCAAACAAAAGGTCCAGTCAAAAGACTTTAAACTAAACAAAATGTGATCGGAATGCAACTGAGTAACATACATCGAGCACCCAAAGACAAGATGCCGATTTTGTTTGTTCCCGAGTTACACTTGCCTCAGTGTGGGCGCTTGTGTTGGTGTGCGAGTGTGAGCCGCTGCTTCCTGTTTTTATATTTTTGGCCATAAATTCAAGCCAGTTCGGTTGACAGGCATCGGGAGGAGGAGGGACGGGAGGATTTGGAATGGGCAGGAGTCGGTGTAATGGGCGTTGGGCTGGCAAAAGGACACTAAAGTCATCATCAGCATTGGCACAGAGCGAGTGGGAGAGAGACACAAAGAGCGAATGATAGAGAGAAGGAAGGGAGTGGAAGGGGGATATGGGAGAAACGGGAGAGGCTGCCGTAGCTTGTTCTATTTTTAAACCAACGCTCACACACACACCGACAGACGCAGGCGCATAAATAGCACACAAATGGCCGCAAGCAGACACACAAAAAGGCACAGGCTCAGGCACAGGCTCTGGCACCCGCACGCACACTCACACACTCAAGAGAGCGTAAGCGGCCCACACACCACACACAAGCACACACTCACGCACTCTTGTGCGTGGGCCAGCCGCAATGTTCGCATTAATGTCACTCATACGCACAGTTGCACATGCAAACAAACAAGGAGCCACGCCACGCACAACATCAACGTCAACTGGTGTTGGTCAACGATTTAATTAAATTCAACCCATTCCCCACAGATCCTCCTCCAGCTGGTGGTCGCATTTTAAAATAGCCAAACACCCGTATGGCATACATCCTGTGGCACGCACACGCACACGCACTCGCACACGCACAGCCAGACTCCGCACGCACTCACACATACCCAAGCAGGTGTGTGCGGTCTATATTTACTTATTCACAGCCTGGTTCCCCATATGCGACACATTTCGCGTTGATGTTGTGGTTGCCATTTCACTTAGCACGCCCCCTATTGATTTTCTGTGTGTGTTTAATCGAAAATGTAATTCATTTCACAAATTTGTTGCATACGTCCGGGCGGCTAATCGCGGGGGATTTCTCTTTGGGGTTGACACAAACACAAGCACACACACACACACATAAATATTGCGGCCAAAACACTAAAGCTGTAACATGTAACTAACACCAAGAGCTATCTAAATTGCATTGCATTTCGGCATAAATGACATGGTATTCCAATGAAGTCTGAAAGTTCTGAAACCTGCCTATAAAGCCTTTCTTTTAGCTTAAAGTGCTTAAATTAAGTATTTGAAATTATAATCTGACTTTTGGCTATTTAAAATATAAATTGCAAACACGAGAGTGTCTGTTGATTCATTAAAAATTTATTAATAGCCAATTAAAAACGTAAAACAAAATTGAGTTAAGAGTATTTACAAGTAAAGTATATATAAATTTTGATCAAAACTAAAGGAAATGTTAAAATATTTTCATTCTAGACCAATATAAAACTAAATTTAACTGAAAATATTAATTTACTTCATCGAAAAAAAAAAAAAATTTTCAAACGTTTCAAAAAGAATACTATAATTTTTGGCTGGTGACCAACATTTGTAATTTTTTTGTTACTATTGTTACTGATTGTTCCTGCGGAATTTCAATTTTTTTTCTCAATTTTTTTGGCACTTGCCAAACCATTTTTTGTATGCTAGAAGCATTTCTGTATGCTGGCTGCTAATCTATTTGCATTATGCATTTAAATATTCCACATTTCAGCTGTCTAAGCATTTAGTTTCTGCGATTTTGATGTTGTTCGTGAAAGTGGGTGTGTGCTGGTTGACTTTGTTCTTGTTGTGGCTGTTGTGGGTGCAATTCAAAGAAGCTTCACTAACTCCACACTTACTCCAACTGACACTCACCTTAAACTCGGCTTTTGTTCAGTAAAATGAGTTAATTTTGTATTTTGCTTAGTTTGTTTTTGATTCAAATTTCATTCGTTTTTAGATTTTAGTTCACTTATTTTGGTTATTTTGTTGTTGAATTCCGGCTTAGACCGTTGCCTAATTTGCTGTACAATTTGGAGGGTATGTTAGCCCCACTGAAACACCAGCACTTGCCCTCCCACTCAACCACCCCGGTTCAGAGATTGCGTGGCAGTACAGTAAACAAATCGAGCATTTTCCTTCCACCTGCTCTACACAATAACAACAACAACGAAATAAAAAGGAAGGAAAAATGGCAAAGTAAAAAAATAACACAATAATATTAAGTTGCTGGTGCTGCCTCGGCTCTTTCTTTTCGCAGAGAGTGAGGTAAGGGTGCTCCCTCCACCGTGTGGAAAGGTGGGTTCGGGGTCTTCGTTGGTGGTTCAGTGGGAGGTTCCGGGCCTCGTGCGGCTGTGGGGGGCTGGGGGTGTGGGCGTGAGTGAGGTCGAGTGGTTTGGGTGGCTGGCCATATGCAAGAGCGTCCGCTGGGCGCCACAATTTGCGCAGTGTTTTGTTCCTCGATTGACTGATTCAAAAGCAAATTTGCCTTGGTTTTGCTTATGCCCAATTAGGCATTTAGCTTTAAAGGGGAGATTTCAAGGTCACCTCGCCTACCTATTATTCCCTTAAGAATTATTTTCTCAGCACTTTTTGATTTTTAATCACTCGCTTAAGTTGCTTTCCACTTTAATTTCGAACTTGATTCTTGCTTAACTCCGGCTGCAACTTAATTAGCCTTGGCTGCTGCTGCGGCTGCTCAATGCCAAGACCTCAATTATCCATGCCTCATGGCCAATTAAGTGCAGTTTTTCCTTCTCCCGTTAACCGACGCCGCTTTCACCACTTTCTGTGCACTTTTCCACTTTCTCCGCCCGACAGCCTCATGTCAGGCTGCGCTCCTTTTTCGGGGATTGTACAATTTGCCACCAAGGTTATTTTTAACTCGACATTCACGTTTCACAAAGTGGCTTCAGCTTTGGCTTTGGCTTTGGCTTTTCCTTCACCAACCGCCTCGCTTTCGATTTCACTCACTCGCCAGGTGCCTTTACTGGCCGTTTTGCTTTTTCGCTCGTATTTTGTTAGCGTGGATTTTCCGTATCCGATTTTCCAGCACCGTGTATTTTTTGCTTTTCTTTTATATTTATTTTATTCTTTATCCTCTTTGTTTTTGCGAGACACGTGCGAAAGGCGCGAGGACGACCGCCGCGGCTGTTTACTCGCCTTTAAAGTTCATCGAAAACTAATTTCGTTTCGATTTCGTAAAAAATCTCAATGGAATTTTCGCTTTACGCTGCCATTCGCTTTCCCTTGCGCCTACTCTCTCTTTCCCGTTGTTGTCGTTGTTGGTCCGTGTTGTTGCTGGAGCCTACAACATTTCCAATAACAATGTTACACGGCGGCTTGTTGTTGCCGCCACTTTCCCATGGCGCTTCCAGTGCCGAACTAAAAATAAAGTTAAGCGCGTGGCCAACACCGCTGCCAACGTAGACGTCAGCGTCGCAGCCAGCAGCGATAACATTGACAGCTGCTGCTGCTGCTGCTGGCGCTGCCACTGCTACCTACATCCCACCATGACGCCCGCTGTCGCCCACCGCCAACTTTGGGGTCAGCGGGTTGCATCCATTTCCCTTAGCCCTTTGTTGGCCACTGTTACAAAATTGGCAGCCATGTTGAGTTACATCTTGGCTCAAATATCCTAAAATTTCGTAGGTCACCTAAGCTTTTTTGTAATTTAAATTAATTTATATTCACAAAATAATATTTTAAAATATAAATTTACTCATTTTTTTAAGCAGAGGTTAAAAATTTAATTCACCAAAGGAACTACTTAAAAATAAGTTTATTATTTATACCTTTCATTATTTTACTTTTATATCTGGAAAATCCCTATTACTACTCTTAAAAAATAATTGAAAACCAAAAAAGGTAACATTTTTTTACCAAGGAAAGTAAATATTTTACTTAAATCATATATGCTGGCCTACAAGGGGTTAACTGCGGTGTGTGTGTGTTGGTGTTTGTGTTTGCTACCTTCAAGGCGAATCCCCCGCAAAGTCAACGTGTTTGTCTTTGCCTTCCAGCCAAGGGGGTGGTCAGCGGGCGGTCGATGGGTGCTCGTGTTAGTAGTGTGTGGCGTGTGGTGAGTGGGTGGAGTAGCGCGTGCTGGATGCGGAAAAGCGACCAACTACCGCTGTCGCTGCTGCAAGTGCAAGTGCAAGTGCATTAGTTGTAGTTGCTGGCAGGACGAGTAGTAAGGACCATGACGCTGCACAAGACCGAAAAGCGATGCACTGAATGAAGTGACGTCGCTGCTGGGCAAACCGAACCACCAAGCGTCCGATTGCGAATAGATTCAAAAGTGGCTAACGTGACGCAGATCGACGCGTTTCGCAGTGGTTATTAAAAAGAGTTTAAGAGTTGGTTTTGAGCACTAGGGGTTCCTCATAAAAACGCTAAAATCAAATAAATGCGGCGGGTACAAGAGCATATCCTTGAGCTAGCATTAAAATTTGAATTTAGTCGAGTCAAAGGCAGTATATAATAGTAAAAGTTTGAATATTAATTTTTGGAAAATACTGGTATTTTTAAATTTACAAAGATCACAGATTTAAGATCTCTGGAAGCAAAATACTTAAAGAACTCATTATTTGAACAAAAATTAAATAAAACAATTTAACTTTAAGCATTATTACTTTGTGAAGTATTATCAATCTAATATTTAATATTACAAATAATACACTAGATTTATTTGCAAAGCTTAATTTCCACAAAGACAACACGGATACGGTCCAATTTTTGGAGGGTTTACGCGCGCTTCTCAACAGCGTCAGCTGCTCTTCCATGTGCCGCCCGCCCTACACCACCCACAGTAGTGGAAGGCAGAAAGATGGACGAAGGATGCGGTAGGACAGGGGCAAGTACAGCGCATGCGTGCTGCTCTGGAACACTGGTGTGTGGGAATTTTCCAGGCCACGATACGTTGGATGAGAAATTCCAACGCATGACGTCTGGGGCAAACAATGTGGTGGATTTTGTGTTGGCGCGGCTGTGGTGAGTTGCAAGTGCAGCTGCACCTCAACAGGACCCACAGTCCACGATCCACACATTCCACCATCTCCCGCACATTCTTTGTTTCCCGCGAGACTTTCACTTGCAATCGTTTCCGTTTCGCCGTTGTTTTCGATTTCCTTTATCACTTCCCTAGCATTTTAGCATTCAATTTACGAGATGCAGGCGTATTCGGTAGTGTGGCCCTGTGGCACACCAGATCAGCCCATCCTCTGTGGCCACCACCAGCTGATACTGGCACAGGCCGTGGTCAAAGTTGAAATCAATAATTATTATATGCTAGTTTGTCGGGAAATTGAAAATGACAGTAGGAGTTGCGGGGCAAGTGCAACATGCTTGCCAGAAACTTGCGCGCTAATGTGCAGCAATAAAAAATTTAAATCACCGAGCGCCGCATGTTGCACTGCCACCAAAGCAATCACTGAGAGAAATCGAAAGCAGTTTTGACATTTTAGATGTCACACATAAATTACAAGAGGTTTAAAGTTAATAATAATTGTAATTTGAAATAATAATTTGTTTAGATGACCTTTGATTTTCGTGGAATTTTGTAAAATTAAAAGATCTATTTTTTATGGTTTCCTAATTCTAAAGGTTTACAAAGTTACATTAATTTGATTAAGGGTGGCATAAGATTTAAATAAATATTTATTGAACCTGACTAAAAACTAAAAAGCCAAAATAGTTCCATAATTAATTCTTTGAAGAGCATTTACTGTTTATCTAAGATTAATAATAGGAGTAATAAAAAGTGTTCTTATCTCCAATAAATTATGAACTTTCAATCGAAGATTTATGCAATATAGGCCTAATTTGTCTCAGTGCATGCTAGGAAAAAAAAGTATGGCAGAACAGCAGCAAGTGCCAACAAGAAACTTTCTAATTAGGATAATAAATTTGCCAGCATCGCACTTGACAACGTCGCCCGGCATCTCTCAAAACATGAAGAGCAGAAGGAAACCCTCCAACCCGCTCCCTACTTATTTGAGAAAACCCGCCCACACCCGCCCAGCCGCCCCTGCCGCCGCCTTCATCAGGCAAGTGCAGCTGCTTGGCCAACTTCTTGATGTTTTGTGGTGGCTGCCAAAAAGGAAAAGATGCTTGGCCTACCGCCTCCTTCCTCCTTCCTCCTTTCTCCTTCCTGCTTTTCTTCTTCATCTTCTTCTTTTTGCCCTGCTGCGTTTCCCTGATGGAAAATGTGTTTTCGGGTCAGCTGTGCAACCTTCCTGCCTTGCACTGGCATATAATTTATGCTGATTGCATTTAACGGCCAGCGAGGAGCAGCAACAACGACAGCCAGCCGAGAAGTATGCAGCGTCCAGAAGTGCGCACTTTTCGCGGTGGCTCTGTAAACAATTTATTTTTATTTTCCGCCATTTCCTCAGCACCTTAGCGCCGCTTCTTCCACTGCACTATGGGGTTTTTGACCACTTTTTGTGGCATTTAATCATTTTTTAAAAGTGCTCTAATTAAAAAAAGCGCATCGAAATGTTTCCGCTACACAAAACATTCGCCTTTCGCTTTCTATATACCCTTTCAGCTGCATAGTTTGTTGGATTTGAAGATAGTTTCCAGATTTAAAATAGCAGAGAGCATAAAGTTATTTAAAAAAACAGCCATTAGTGCAAAATATATCTATT
>VNJS01016995.1:2893-13860 GCA_008042575.1 Drosophila watanabei | reverse complement strand
ATAAAAGTTCTCTCCTTTTGCAAGACAGCTTTTGAAAGGCTGAATAATTTAATTTCTGAATTTAATTGGTTGCAAGTTAACCCCGCCGGAAGCGGATAGCGCTCACTTCAGGGGAGCGATTGGGCTGGAATGCCCTTGGCACCAGTGGCTCGTGTCGGTTCGCTTGTCGCGGGTTGTGCGGTCGTCTCGACGTGTGGCGAATCAGGACCCAATGGGTTCCATTCGTCCGGTGCTCTCGTCGTCGTCACTGGGTTCCGACTCCCATTCCATGGCCTTGCCCGCCATTCAGAGGTGTTCCGGGGACGGCGGGAATGTGAAGTACGGGCTCTCGGGGGGTCAATACGGCGCCGCGACCTGGATGGTCTCGTAGGTGGTCGTGGTCAGGTATACCCATGACCCCTTGTGATACCACGAAAGCTCCTGGTCCGTGTAAACATAGTGCCTCCTCACTGTGTTCGTAGAAGTGATGCTCGTCTTCCTCATCACTAGTGTCTTCCACGAACGGTGCCCGTGGACCTCGCTCGTCCTCGTCGTCGGTGACGTCCTCGACGTTCGGCGGCGGATGCTCCTCCACGTCTTCCTATGACCCTGCGGAGCTCGGAAGATCGTTATCGGACCCGGTTGGACTCGGGCGATACGAAGAGGTCTCCTCGTCTAACCCGGTTGGGTCACTCTCCGTGCCGAGAACGTGGGGCGAGGAGCTACCCTGGCCTACGACGTCTGCTCGTGACGAGGGGTCGTGGATTCGCTGTCCGTTGGCGTCCACGTAGTGTAGAGAGACGGCTCTGGTGGGGGGTGCGCAGTCTGACGCTGCTCGGCGAGGCCGTGTCCGAGCACTGGAGACCTCCGGCGGGGATGAAGTTGCCCGTCGGAAATCTCCAGGCTGGCGCCTGCCCGTCGAGCATGACCGGGTGGACCGACCGGTATACGCCGTTCCTGGGCGTAGCCGGGGGTCCCGAGTGGCTGTAGACTGGCTCCGAATCCTGGAGCTGGGTCCATGTTCTCCCTCGCTGTCACTGGTAAGAATGGTGATGGTCTGTGGGTAGATCTGTGGAAGAGTAACTACACTAGCTTAGTTCTAGAACGACTTAGTATTCAGAATTAGTGGACAGCAGCAATGAAACTCTTAACTAGTTTTGATAGCTTAAAGGTTAACCAAGATCTTAAGTCTAGTGGGGCACAGGTTGGTCTACTTATAATCACCCCTCGTTGTTAATGTTGGTCGGCTGACCTCGTTGGGATGGCCCGGGATGATCGCCGGTGCCATCGTCGGCTGGTTCGTCGTCTTTGTCATCGGAGTTGCCTGTGGAAGAAGAATGGAAAGCTTAAAAATCACCAATATTTGCAAGCCGGCCTTTTCGCTGACCGGGTAAGCGGATTCGGACGACGTTAGGCGAGAGAAAAGCGACCACTTTATAGGGTCCGTCAAACTTTGGGGCGAGCTTCGCTGCAAAGCCTTCGGCGGCTTTAGACAATTGGTGTTGTCGAACGAGGACTAACGATCCCATCGCAGGTTTCCATGTGCGTCGACGCATGTTGTAGTGTCTCCCCTGATCTCGGCTGGCTTTCTGCAAGTTGTTCTGCACGATCAGGAAAACTTCTTTCAAGTGATCGGCTCTCTTCGATGGACTCTGGGGCAATGTTGTCGTCCCGGGGGTTACACGGTCATACCAGGATCCCGGTAATCGTGGTTCTCAAGCCTGGCTCTCCTCAATCGTTCGAAGACTCGTCGCAAGTTATCCATGTGTTCCTCTAGGCTGGCGCTGATGACAATAATGTCATCGAGATAGGCGAATGCGTGTGGATCAAGGTCGGGTCCTATTACGCTATCAAGTGCACGCTGAAATGTCGCCGGGGCGGAGCGCAATCTGAAAGGCATGACTCGCCACTGGAAAAGGCCTTTTCCGGGCACCGTGAACGCGGTGCATGCCCGGCTGTCCGTGGCCATGGGTATTTGCCAGTATCCGTTGCGCAGGTTCAAGGTTGAAATGCGTTTTGCGATTTTCAGTCGCTCCAAGATGGGATTGATTCGCGGAAGCGGGTGTGCGTCCGGGATGGACTTGGCGTTCAATTGCCGGTAGTCCACACACATGCGTCACTGTCCGGTTTTCTTTCGGACCAGGACTAGTAGAGCGCTGTGAGGGCTACGCGACGGCTCGATGCATCCTTGTTCCAGTAAGGCGTCCACTTGTTCGTCGATGATGCGTTGCATGGCGGGGTTCTTCGGGAAATAGCGCTGCTTAATCGGACGGTCATCCCTCATGGTGATCCGGTGCTCGGCTATGTTCGCTGCGTATTTGTTCCTTCGTCGGCTGTTCTTTGTGTCTCATGTCCTCTGTGCGGCTTTTTGGTTGCACTGCTTTCTTGATAGCTCTGTTGTCCTAAGTCCTGGTTGGCTAGACCTAGCCGAGGTTCTACTAATGTCCTTGGGGTGTCTTCACGACCTGGTGGTGGTCGTGGTCGAGCTCGAGGTTGTAGTTCCGGCGGATCGACCTGCTCCGGTTCGTTTGGTCTGGGCACGTCGCATTCCTCGGGTCTGCGTCGGGACAACGTGAGAGTTGCAGTCCCACAACGAAAGGTAGTACCGATGAACGCAAGAAAATCCATCCCTAAGATTAACGGTTCTAGAATGGATGGCATAACTAAGAGCGGAACCTGTATCGACTTCCGGGCGAGCGTTACGTCCGCCAAGAGCAACCTTGTTACTTCTAATCGAGACGTGTCGGCTAGATTTATTTGAGTGCGAATTTCCCTAAACTGATGGGGTTGTCCGACTACGTCGGCGATGTTCTGGCTAAAGAAACTTTGAGACGCCCCTGTGTCGATGGTGGCCAGACGCACGTGTCCGCCAATGTCGACCTCAGCGGCGATCCTTCCTCTCTCTATTATAAGCGGTGCTGTTACTGGAGGTTCTCTGTTGAGTTGGGTCCCGACAGACTCCGCCGGTCGAGGTGACCCATCCCGTTTCCCGGTTGAGGGCGTCGGCAGCATTCTACGGTTCGCAGCAAAAGTATTGCCGTGGATTTCGGCAGTCGCGGCTGAAATGTCCTGGTGCTCCGAAATTTCGGCAAGCATCCCAAACATCGATTCGACTGTCGGATGCGGTTACTCTGTTAACCCGTGCTGGCGGGGTCACTCTGAGTTCTGGTGGCGCACGGGGTGAGCTCCGTAAAGTGATTCTTTCTTAAGTAGCAGTCTGAACCCGACCCGGCGAAGGCGGGTGGTATACGGTGGCAGGCTGAGAGACACGGTTATGGCTTTGTCGTCCGAGGCTCCGCTTCTGGACGGCCTCAAACTCGCTAGCCAGTTGAGCTAGTTTACCAATGGTCCGGAACTCGCTCCGTCGGATGTACATTTGATACTCTGGCGCGACATTTTACGTATAATCTGTTCAGCTCTTGGGTTTCATCGTAGCCAGCGTGATGCATGAGAACGCGGAGATCTAACATGAAGTCTTTCAAGGGCGTGGCAGCAGGTGGGCGGGAGCAGCCCTGTCGTCCGGGCGCCGGCTCCTAGTCGAGACCGCTGCCCGCGACGGAGATGGCCTAGGGGACGCCCCGTCGACCGGCAGCGTTTCCCAACCAGCCGCGGGGGCATCCGAGCCGGGTGCGGCCACGTCGTCCATGCACCGCCCCTAGGGCCCGAAATCCCCGCGTGAAGCACGGCCCTGTCGACCGGAAGCCGTCTCCTAATCGGGAGAGGAAGGAGATGGCCGTGGGAGACCTCGGCGTCTGTGGCCCCGTCGACCGGCAGCCTTTACTCCGTGGCCCCTGGGGCCGGGGAAAAGGGAGAGGGGAGAGCCGTGTCCGGGCTGGGTGGCGGCCACGTCGTCCATGCACCGCCCCCTTGAGCCTGGGGTACTCCCTCGAGTGGGGAAAACAGCCCCGTCGACCGGCGGCTGTCTCCAGGTCGGGAGAGGGAAGACACGGCACCCGGGACACTGGCGCTTGCGGCCCCGTCGACCGGCAGCCGTGCGCGCCCTTTGGCCCCGATGCCGAATTAGGGTCCGAAGGAGGAGGGGGGAGCGGTGAAATCAAAGTAATGCGCAGTGGGTTTCTTTCATTATGTCTCCTGGTCATACATTTTTATTTAACTTGTGCTAACTTAAGTAACCCTAATCTTTGTCCCTACCTAGCACGCACCGGTAATTCCCCGCGGGGATTGGCCCGAGGCCCAGCTCACCCAATAACTCATCGTGGGGGCCAGCCTCTCCATGGTGGCGGCCACCCACGGGTCCATGTTGTGGCTCCGCGTGGCGATCCTCGTGGCTGTCAGTTATCTCCCGCGGCTCCTCGGCTTGCCGGTCGAAAGAAGTCTTTAAAAACGCGTCTGTCCAGCTTGCCGGTCGAAATCGAACTCCTCAAAACACGTCTGCTCAGCTTGCTCGTCGAAATAGAACTCCCCGCGGCCGATAAGAGTCGCTGCCAGCAATTTCTCTCTCTGCCGCTCGTCCCTCGTTGTCAGCGTTCTCGCCTCTGCCGACACGAAACTTTAGTGTGCTTACGTGGCGGCGTTGGCTTCGGCTGGGGTGCGCGCTGCTCGCGATCGGCCATGGGCCCTCCCGCTCTCTCCTTAATCGGCCCTCTGGGCCATGCGGCTGCGCAGCGTTCTGTTCTGCTGCGATTGGGTCCTGCTGCTCTGCCGATCTGTGGACTCTGCCGGTGTGGCTCTGCCGTTGTATGGCTCTGCCGGTGTGTGGCTCTGCCGGTATGTGGCTCTGTCGGTATGCGTGGCTCTGCCGGTGTGGCTCTGCCGGTATGACTCTGCCGTTGTGTTGGCTCTGCCGTTCTGTTGGCTCTGCCGGAGTGGCTCTGCCGGTATGGCTCTGCCGTTCTGTTGGCTCTGCCCATGTGGCTCTGCCGGTATGGCTCTGCCGTTGTGCGTGGCTCTGCCGTCGAAAACTGGGTCTCGTGCGGGGAATATGGCCAGCGCCACCTATGAGCCGCGATCGCAAGCTAGCTGTCGTGCGAGGAAATGTGGACAGCGCCACCTAGGAGTCGCGATCGCATCCTGGCTTGCGTACTGAGAAATTTGGCCAGCGCCCCCTATGAGTCACGAACGAAAACTAGATTGCGTACAGGAAACTCGGGCCTGTGGGTGGTGCGAGACTCTGGTGCCGGGAAATGAACCTCGGACACGGGGTGGATGCGGTCGTTGCACCCGCGGATCCCGGCCGTGAGTGTCTCCGGCTGGACTCGGAGGCTACGGGGGAGGACTACTCCGGATGGACTTGGAGGCTACGGGTCGTTATGCTCCGGCTGGACTCGGAGCCTACGGGGATCTAATACTCCGAATGGACTCGGAGCCTACGGGATTTAACACTCCGGATGAGCGCGGAGCCTACGGGAATTTAGTACTTCGGATGGCCGCGGAGCCTACTGGATATAATAGTCCGGATGGGCGCGGAGTCTACGGGGAATCTAGTACTCCGGATGGGCGCGGAGTCTACGGGGGATCACATACTACGAGCAAACATGCAGAGGGGATGATAAGGGTGTTCGGCCAAGTTGCGTCTCGTATGATGAGTAAACCAAACACGAGCCGCAAACCTGAGTCGAGGAGTGGGAAGAGGAATGGGGGGGCGAGGATTCGGAAGCAAAAAGAATACGCAAGGGGAGTTTTGTGTATGTGTGTGTAAGTAATTTTATTATATAAAGAGAGGGGCCCTGGCTGCTGCTCTCACAGTGGGTATATAGATTTATTCTTATATGGAATCCCTTCGGCACGCGGGCCGGGGCTGCTCGAGGCAGCAGGTGCGCGTGGCGAAAGGAGACGGCGGGGCACGCGAGCTACGGCTCGGTGCAACGGGCGCGGCTGGCACGTGCATGTGTGTGTGTGTGTGTGTGCGCGGGTGTGGGCGGAGGGGTGTGTGCGCGTTTTTTTTTTTTTTTATTTAAAGACGAAGAAAGTAATTTAAAAATTGGAATAGAAGTTTGAGGAGGAGAGTCCACTCCCGCGGGACTGCCGCTAAGCTATACTTCACGGGGGTGGCTGGCGGTCAGGTTGCCGCTCATCTGACACCATCATGGCGTCGGGTCTGCTCCCGGCGCCTTAGTTCCCTCATGACAGTTGCTGCCATGTCCGCAACCGCATCCCAGTTGGATGGGGTCTCCAGCATACACCCGATTATGGTCTCGGGTGTAAGGCGACGGTTGATTGTTGCCTCCGCTACGACTCTTTCGGCCCGGAAAAGCGGGCACTCCAAGAAGGCGTGTTCAGCGTCCTCAATGGATGCACTGCCGCAATGGTCGCAGGATGGGTCGGCCTCGTGCTTGAATCTGTGTAGAGACGCCTTGAAGCATCCGTGGCCCGTGATCAGCTGCGTTGTGTAGAAGTCTACTTGCCCGTGACGTCTGTTTATCCACTGGTCCAGATCGGGGATAAGCCGATGTGTCCAGCGTCCAGTGCTCGTGTTATCCCATCTCGCTTGCCACCTTGCGACAGTGATGCTCCTCTGGATTCTGCTGCCTAAGTTACCGGTCCTACGTTCCGCTGCCAACAGGTCGATAGGGATCGATCCGGCTACCACCAGTGCAGCTTCTTCCGAGACCGTGCAGAAGCAGCTTGAGATGCGCAGCGTGCAGCGTCTATACACCGTCCTGCAATGGCGGCTGTAGCTCGCCACCAGCATGGCGTCTGCCCATATCGGTGCGGCGTAAAGTAAGGCTGACGTCACCACTGTTGATATCAACCTTCTGCTGTGCTGCTTAGGACCGCGCGTGTTGGCCATCATTCTCGAGGTGGCGGTAGTGGCCTTGGAAGCCTTGGCCGCTGCGTACTCCAGGTGACACTTGTAGTTCAGCCTGTAATCGCCCAGGACACCAAGGTACTTAACCGTCGGGCTAGACTCGATGGTGGTCGAGCCGTCCCGGAAGTTTACCTTCTCGACGACCTTTCGAGTACTTATTAGTACGGCCTCCGTTTTCTGCTCGCCGAGGGAGAGACCGTTGTCTGGTAACCTCGACATCAGAATGTCTATCGCATGGCTGCATTTGGTGGAGACGTCGGGTAGGTGTTTCTCCACCGTGACCAGAGCGATGTCATCTGCAAAGCCGACTACAGAGCAGCCTTCAGGTAGTGACAGCCTCAGTATCTCGTCATACATGACGTTCCAAAGAAGTGGCCCGAGGACTGAGCCTTGTGGTACGTCTCCTGTCACGTGATGCCTCTGTTTTTCGGCGTCGGAGCTGTAAAGCAGGACGCGATCCTTGAAGTAGTCGGCAATCAGCTGGATAAGATAGCCAGATATGCCGCTTGTGCTTGTGCTTGTAGGATTAGGCTCCAGTTTGCAGAGTTGAAGGCGTTTTTGACATCCAAGGTGCATAAGAGGCAGTATTTCTTGGAGCCTCCCCGCCATCTTTCGCCTTCAATGGCATTTCCTGCAATCTGTATTACCTCGCGGATCGCGTCAATGGTGCTTCGCTTCTTGCGGAAGCCGTGCTTGTGGTTTGAAAGGGCTCCGCGCTCCTCGATTTCCCTTTCAAGTCTGTTGCCTATGATGCGTTAGAATATTTTGCCAATCGTATTCAGCATGCATAGGGGCCGAAATGAGGACGGGTCATCGTTCAGTTTACCAGGCTTCGGTATGAGCACAAGTCTTTGCTGCTTCCAGGCTCTTGGGAAGGTCTGCTCCGCGATGCATATGTTGTACAGCTGCACGAATAGCTTCGGGTAGGCCTTCACGATGCCATGCAGAGCTGCATTGGGAATGCCATCTGGTCCGGGGGCCTTGGATGCTTTGCAGCTTGTCAGCGCGCTAAGGACTTCCTCTTCGCTGGTGGGGGGGGGGCGAACCGATGCCCACAGTCTTACAGGCGGCTGTGACGGGAACAGCGTGGCGACTATTGTTCCCAACTGCTGCTGGGAGGTTGGAGTCGGCTGTCTAGTCAGCTTACCCGTAACCATTTTGTAGGCTGAGCCAAACGGTTCTTGGCCAGCCGCATCGCAAAGCTCCTGGAAGCACTTGTGCTTGCTTGCCCTGATCGCCACCTTGAGGGCCTTTTTCCTCTCTCTGTACCGGGACTCGTACAGCTCCTGCGTGGGGCGTCATCGGCTTCTTTGGCATCTCCGCCTTGCAGCGAGACATTCGCTTCTGGCTAAGGCTATTTCCTGGTTCCACCAGGGGACTGGCCGCCTTCCTCCTCCTTTTGTGGATTTCTCCATTGCCGCGTCGCAGGCTGCCTTAATCCTGTCGGATATTGCATCCGCGCAATAAGCTCCGGACTGGCGAAGGTCAGGTCAATGAATGACTCTCGTCCTGCCTTGCTGTAGGTGCATCTCCTTCCATCCTTCAGTAGGCAGACATCCAAGGTGGACAGGGCGTCAAGGATGAAGGTTCCCCGCTAGGTTGTTCTCGTGCTCCCCCAGGCTGTGGACCATGCATTTAAGTCTCCAGCGATTATCACTGGGGACCGTCCGCGAGCATCTTGAGCGATCTCTTGCACTATCACCCTGAACTCGTCAATGGGCAAGCTCGGGGCTAAGTAGCAACTATATATAGTTGTTGCTTGGAACTTAGCCCTGGCGTAGCCAGGCCTCGACGCCCTCTGCGCTAAGTGGCCCGGGGGCTGCCCGCAGCTCCATATGGCTGCGCCGCCATTGGCACTTTGCAGCCAGACTCCTTCGGGTTTTGGCCGGTATGGCTTGCTCAGGATGGCGACGTCAATGTTCTGCTCATTGGCCGTCTGCAACAGTAGATCCCGGGCTGATCTACAGTGGTTAAGGTTAAGTTGGAGAACCTTAACCATTGTTGATGCTTTTGATGGCCTTTGCGTACTCGGGGCAGTTCCTGCTCAGGGTCGCGTGCTCTGTGTCTCTCGCGGTCTTGCCACCTCGCGTGCATAGAA
Source organism: Drosophila watanabei (assembly GCA_008042575.1). NCBI lineage: Eukaryota > Metazoa > Arthropoda > Insecta > Diptera > Drosophilidae > Drosophila > Drosophila watanabei. The sequence continues at coordinate 5,014 of VNJS01016995.1, read as the reverse complement.
TGCACCAGGGCTTGCCTTGGCCCGTATTGTGTTTGTGGCCGGTGCCTCCACATTTGAAGCATGCTTCCTGTGTGGCTTTGGCCGTGGCTTCAGAAGCACGGCATCTTGCCGAGGTGTGTCCGAAGCCCATGCACTTAAAGCAACGCCTCGGCTCCACTTTCTCTCGGATGCGGCAGACTACCCATCCCATTCAGATTTTGCCCTTCTCGAGCAGTCCCCGCGCGTGCTCGGGTCTCAGGCTTACCGTCGCAATTTGCGTTCCTCCGAACGCTTTCCGCATCCTGGGCGCAGCGTCGCCTGGGATGTCGCAGTCCTCTCCCGCAAATAGCGCCATCGTGACCTCCTCCCCGCTGGTCAGGTCGTCGAGATCACGGATCTCCACCTGGACCGTCTCCTGCATGACTGCCACCTCTGCCTTGCCGGAGATGGCAGTCTTTAAGGCCGCTTGCAGTTGCTGCGTGGATGGGTCGCGGGGCTTCAGCATCCGTAGAAGGAGTCCACCATTAGCAGTCCTTCGCAGGCTCTGCCTTCCTTGAGTCCTTGGAGTGAGGGCTCCGTCTTGACAATCCTCAGCATGTCTGCGTAAGACCCTTCGATGCACTTGATGAGGATAGCATCGGAGCGCTGTTTCCTGGGCTTAATGATGCGAAGGGGCCTGTTCCTCTTTGTGCACTTGGCTCTCCGCCTTGGCGTGTGTGACTCTGGGCTTTGGTTTGGGCTTGGGAGCCCTTGATATGGCCGCCGGCCAATGACGCAATGATGTCCAGCTGCTGCTTCTTCATAGCGATCAACGAGTCAATGGTCCCCTGCGTGACGTGGCGGACCACCTTTTTGTTGTTGCCCTTTGTGTCCGTGAACTTGGTCAACATTTCTTCTAACATAGCGCCCAGTCTTTCGACTAGAGCAGCTGTATTTTCTTCAACTCTTTGCTTCTTGTTCCCCGTTTCCTTTCCGTCAGGACTCGCTGCATCTCGGCATCTCTTGGGAGTAGCCATCTCCTCCTCGTCTTCGCCAAAGGTAAATGTCGGCGCATGCACTTTTGGCGGCGCTGACATCGGGTGCGTCTCAGTGCTGGTCGCAGGTGGCGAGCGTTGGACCTTCTGCTTCATGCGTTGGAAGCTTAGAAGGAGCTTCTCAACGGCTCTCGCTATCGCTAGCGCCTGGGTCTTATCCTCCCGGCCTGCTCATCGCACCTGCTCCTAATTGGGATCCCTCGGTGCACAGGGATTTCCCCCAGCGGATGCCTGATGGGAGTTATACCGCTCCTTCTCGGTCCCCAGAGCCCCTTTTTTGGCGGCGCCGCAGCGGAGGGGTTGGATGTTGGCCCGATCCTTGGCCTTCTGCTCTTTATTCCCAATTGGAGCCAAGTGCAGAAACTGGGAGCGTGGAGGTTGGCCTTCCAGCTGTACGTGAAAATTTGAAGTTGAAATAAAAGCCAAGATTTAGTTTAGCTTTTAATTTAAATTTGAGCGGGCTACTCTCGTTTCCCAACACTACGCAACTACGAAAGCTCCCTACGTGTGCGTTACGCAACACTGTGATCAACGGATTTTCTTGTGCTGCGTGCTGTGAGGAAAAACGCGAGGGAAAAGGTGGCTTGTGGAAACTATTCCAATTCGTGTGAGTGTGCGGCGCTTGTGTGTTCGCTCACTGGGCGAGAGAGAGGTGCCCCCCTTGCCCTGGAGATCTATGACGGTCGCAAGTACCAAGATTCTGGGAGCCCGCCGTGGCCGGTTCTGATACGTACTTTGTCTCGAGGTGTCTCACCCTGCACTAATGTTGCTTTTCAGCGGCTGTCGAGTTGTTTACACTATCTCCTGGACGGTTCACTTACGGAGCTCGGAAAACGCGTCCCACCACTGTAAGTAAACAAACTTTACTGTGTGCGCGGGTGCGGGCACGCGTGTTTGCGGGCGATCGCGTCGCGATGTGGCACTGGGTACGGCGGGTAGGTGTGCGTGCGTGCGTGTGCGTGTTGGCGTCCCGAGAAGTCTCACCGCGTGGCTGCGTGGAATTGGATGCTGTGCGGCGGAGCGATCGAAAACACGTCTTTTCTCGGCGAGATGTCAAAACGGAAGAAAAGCCCCTAGATGAGACTTCTGCGGACCACCGCAAGTGTCT